>CAKALG010028859.1:0-24630 GCA_916700815.1 Helicolenus hilgendorfi | reverse complement strand
TTGAGCATGTGCGACAGCAGCGCTGCATCCTGCCCAACCACGGCTTCCTGAAACAGCTCAGAGCCCTGGACATCACGCTACAAGAGGAGAGGCTGAGACAGAAAAGAGAGATGCAAAACCAATAGTTCACAATAGATAAATAATACACATCTGTTTACTACTTCAATTTGTCTTCTGAATCCATCTCAGGTATACAAAAATGTTCTTTATGTTTCTCTAACTATTGTATCATTAAACTCTGTTTTGTTTTTCACAGCTGTGTCATGTCAGTCTCAGAGTTCAAATGTAAAAATTGAAGCATGGGTGCTTAGTGATGATTCAATAGCAAGAGTGTGTGTGTAATCTGAGTGTATGAACTAGGGCTGCGTATTGTGCAAGAATCTGGTGATACGATACGTATCATGATACAGAGATTACGATTCAATATATTGCGATACAGTAAGCAAGATGATATATCGCGATTCTTTAAAAGAAATTTTAAGAAAACTGTCATAGTATTAAGAACACACCATATATGCATAAAATCTGAGTAAAAAAAGTTGTCTTTTTGATGAAATCAGAACAGTGGGATCTGCATTAGCATTTATCACAGCCCCTGTAACAACCAGCATCATAGCACTACTTTGAGAGGACACATTCACTGAGAGGGCTCATCTCTTTGCAAATGAAATAAAGTATTGACTGAGTTAATCTTTGCATGAAAACTATTAATTAAAAATCAAGTGTTTTTGAGAATTGATACAGTATCTCAAAACATATCACAATATTCAAAATGTTTTTACAGCCCTAGTATGAACATATTTCAATGAGTGAGGCACATAGAGTTGGTCCAGACACTTAGAGATCTACTGTATGACTTTGATGGGTGAGAAGCCTAAAACTCACTCACTAAAGTTGACTTGACTTATTGTACCACGAATTTTAATATTTATTGAGTGAGGTTTGATCCACAATCTACATGCTATAGATCTCTTACTAAGAATTATTTTTCATAAAAAAATTAAAAAAACTTTGAGGGATTAAAAAATAAAATCTAATTAAATACTCAAACAGAAAAATGAATAAGCAAAAAGATCATCGGTGTACATTTTATTCTTGAATTTTAGGCATCGCAGTCAAGCACAGAGATGGGCAACTTGAGTGCAACTGAGACCAGGAATACATCATACCTTAAGGCTTTTTGGTGCATTTTAACATAAAAAAACACCTATTTAACACAGGGACAATGCTAACAGATATAAGTTTCAAAACAACTCTCGTAGTATTCAGGAAACCTACTTCTTGCTCATCATCATGAAATTAGATCTTTATTCAGAATAATTGTATTCAAGTATTCAGTGTTGCGTAGACCACAAACTCAGGTTAATACAGATGGTTTGAAATGTTTGGCCCCATATCACATGTGTGGCCTGCGCCTGAATTTAGCTGTTCTGCATTTGTTTCCCCCATTTCTTTAATATCTTCCATTTGTTGCAGTTGGCAATAAAAATATCAAGATCTGATTATGTGAAAATGTATATTTCTATTCCATTAACATCTGATTTAGCAAAGCGGACGGTCCAGAAGTTGGTTTACATATTCTGTCTGGTAAAAAATTAACAATAGAGGAAAGGTTTTAATACCCACTGTATTCCTTTGACAGAGAACATTAAAATGTAATATGCTTCTATCTTGCAGGCGTTTTAGAGATATTGTATGTCCATTTCCACCCACACAAGCCACCAGTTGCCCATCACTGGTCTAGTTTGCAAGTTTCCCTGAAAACTTTGTAACATTGACAGAGAAAGGAAGGAAAAAAGGCACTCGTTACTGGAAGCACCTGCCCAAAAAACAAACTTTTCCACGATGGTGAAGTTGAAGGTAACTTCTGAACATCACTGACACAGTGAAGCTGACGTTTAACATCAAAGGACTTAGTGGGCAGAGGCTTTCGCACTTAAAAAGAAAAACATTTGGTTTCATAACTGGCCTGTTAAATTAAATCTACACAAGCATAATCTGGAATAATTAATGTTTAAAAAAAAAAAAAAAAGTCAAAAACAAATCACTACTGCATATTTCAGTGCAGTATCCAAAACCTCCACTGACTATTTTATTCATTATTCTTCTGTGTATAATGTGTCCTCCCATTGTGGAGTTAACTTCTTGTGCTTTGACTTGGTCTCCAAGGGGATGAAACAACAGACTCGTGAGATGTCAACACGAGCGCTCGCAGCTTGCAGAGTCTGATGGGCGTCAGTGTAGCCGGACGTTGGCAGTGTCAAAGCCAAAAAAAAACATTTAGAAACAAAAACAACTGTCCATGATAACAAGATTTCCCATTTAAATCCTTTGTGTAAAGCAAAATAATCACATCCGTGATGTTATCATGATTCCTTTATGGTCATTTATATATAAACAAATCTTCTTGGCTGGAGGCACCCAACTAACAATTGGAAGGAAGTTATGCGCGGATTAATTGAAAAACAACATGGACGGGTGGCTGATAGCATTTGTAGAAATTAGTGGAAGTTATGGGAGTTGCATATGGCAGGCTGAGTATGAGGTTTCCTTAGTTGAAGTCGGGTTTTTCTGGGAAGGTGCAACCTGCTCGTCGGATGATGACGTTGGCGGCGTAGTGTGCCGCCTTCACGCACTGATCCAGCGGTTTCTCCTGCACCAGCTCAGACAGGAAACCTGCAATACAGAGAGGAACAGAAACTTTAACAGAAATCCACAGAAAACACAGGAAAGAACAAAAAGCAAACCAGTAAATGTATCAAATGAAAACAGAGGGAAATCGTACCTCCTACAAAGGCATCGCCTGCACCGTTTGTGTCAACAATGTCCTTGGAGTCAATCTTCAGTACTGGGAATGTCTCGAACTTGTCACCTGAACAGACACGTGAGGAAAAATGATACGTCTGCAGCATAACACAGGACAAGAGACTGAAGGAAATGAGAGTAAGATAAAGAGAGAAACAGACAAACGATTAGAAAATCTTACTTTGCGCCATAACGGTTTCATCCTTCCCTTGGGTCAACACTACAACCCTCTGTCTCTTTTTGTTGTCTTTGGGCAAAGCCTGGGCTTTCTTGGCAATTTCCTTAATGTCCTCGGTCTACAGACAAAATACACATTAACACAAACCAGTTAACAATGCACAAAATACAAAAAAAATGCAGCACTAATCATTTGCAAATGGTAAAAGAGACTCAATCAGTCCACTCACCTCAAAGTCTTGCTCTTTAGCGAATGCAGCTGCCTCCTGAAGAACAAAAACAAAACATTGTTTTACACAAAAATATGTGCTAAACATCAACATCTGGTGGACACAAAGCACTGCACAAGTACATGCAGCCAATATGCAGAGTGTCTGAAGAATGTGCTGTGAAAGTCGGGCTTACCGTCTCATTGCCGAACAGAACATCGACGTAGGGCATAACCTGCATGAGGTTGTCCTTGAAGAACTGGCAGATGAAGGGTGCAGAGAGGTTCAGGCAAAACAGCTTGTTATTTTCAGACGCGTGCTTTGCTACTTTCAGCATGGACTCCACAGAGACGGTCAGGAAGAAACCCTGGAAGCAAACGGTGACATTTGGTCAAGACTGATGTGCTTTTTATATCTTGATGGGCTATAATAGATCACATGATGTAAGGTCATGAACAAAGACTGCACCAGTATGTTCAGAAATTGCCCTGTGGGTCCTCTGGTGGTTAACCTCAAGTACAACGGTGAAGTGACAGTACATGAATTGACCTGAATATCAGAAGTAAGATTTATCGACTGAATGCGTTAAAGTATCCTGGTCTCAATGAGGATATAGACTTGAAATGTTTTCTGTAATATATATTTTTTCTCTATATAGACTTCCCTGTTAAAACCTATATATGGGTACCTCTCTTCCATTTATGATGTATATAATAAATACCTTTTTCCTGTGTCATATCTCATGTTATATCGTATTTTCAATATTTTTAGGTCTGTCAAAGTTAACGGCACTAATTTCTTTAACGCAACTTGTAATTTTTAGGTTGTAGCGGGCTCAGTTTCGAAGCTAGAGTGAAAATACCGATAGCATATAAACTAGACAACCTACGGAACCCACTGGTACCAACCATGTCATACTAGCTTGTCACAAGGTAAGCTAAATAACGCTCCAAACTTGTGCTAAATTTTGGCGAGGAAAAGCGGTCATGACCATTTTCAAAAGGTGTCCTTTGACCTCTGACCTCTGACCTCAAGATATGTGAATGAAAATGGGTTCTATGGGTACCCACAAGTCTCCCCTTTACAGACATGCCCACTTTATGATAATCACATGCAGTTTGGGGCAAGTCATAGTCAAGTCAGCACACTGACACACTGACAGCTGTTGTTGCCTGTTGGGCTGCAGTTTGCTTTGAGTTTTTTATGATAAATGCAGTACCTGTGAGGGTTTCTGGACAATATTTGTCATTGTTTTGTTTTGTTAATTGATTTCCAATAATAAATACCGTAAATTCCGGACTATTAAGCGCACCTGAATATAAGCCGCACCAACTAAATTTAAAAAGAAAAAAAAAATTGTACATATATAAGCCGCACTTGTCTATAAGCCGCAGGTGTCCACGTTGTAACATGAGATATTTACACAGAAAGACGGTACAAATAAAGTTTTAAAAAAAAATTTAATTAACGAAATGCTTGTTTTCTGAACAATGTCTGTAACACGGCAGTTACACAGCAGTAAAACGACAGTAACGTAACATGGCAATAACACTGCTGGTTTGAAAAATAACCAGCCTACTAGCCGTAGCCCGTTAGCCTACCAGAAAAGCCACTGATCGCTATGTTCATCTTCCTCCTGCGCACTGAAACCATTGAAGTCGTCTTCTTCAGTGTCGGAGTTGAACAGCCTCAGAATGACTTCATCACACACTTTCTCAGTCTCTCTGTCGTTGTCGCTCTCAGTGTCACTTTCATCTCGGGGTGAATTTGTGCTGTCCAAAACGAGCAGTGCTTTTTAGCTGGGCCCGTAAAACTCTATAGCCGCATCATTGTATAAGCCGCAGGGTTCAAAGCGTGTGAAAAAAGTAGCGGCTTATAGTCCGGAATTTACGGTATATACATACATTTGCATAAAGTAAGCATATTTGCCTACTCCCATGTTGATAACAGTATTAAATATTTGACAAAGCTCCCTTTAAGGTACATTTTGAACAGATAAAAAATTGGATTAATTTGCGATTAACTATGGACAATCATGCGATTAATAGCAATTAAATAAAGCCCGACAAAGCCCAACAGTGGTTGAAACCATGTTGGCTTTTACAATGATTTAGCCATTATAATAAAGGGTTTTTAATATTTATTTCCTTGTTGTCACTTGTTCTAAGATTTTGGAGTGCCTGGATTGCCTTCCTGTTTACACAATATAGTAGTTTGGTAACTACTTACAGCGATGTAGTAGACTTTAGCTTTCTCCACCAGCTTCCAGTTTTCTTCCAGGTCTAGATGTTTGTCCTTCTTATAACAGTTAGCAGCAGCTAGGTTAGCTACCAGAGACCTAAGAGGAGGAAGCAAAAACAGAGATGAAGAGTTATAGACAGATGAGGTTAAAATGAATTAACGTGTGCTTATTATTATTATTGTTATAATGACCCACCGGTTATCTCCGGTGATGCAAGCCGCACAACTCCCAGTGGGCTCTTCGTCTTGCTCGTAGTAGTGGGCATCGACGTGGGCCTCCTCAGCCTTCTGCTTCAGGATGTTGCCAAACTTGTCTTTGCCAATGCAGCCAAAGAACGTGCCCACATGATGGGGTTTTTGGATCATCCACTACAGACAGTGACAACAGCTCTGATCAGCATCAGACGATTAACTCACTGTGGCCAACATTTACAGTAGGAACTCACAGAGCATTGATGTAGTGACCAAACAGGAAGTCAGGTAGTTTGTGTGTGACTGACTGACCTGGGCGATCTTTATAGAGTTCTGTGTGGCTCCTCCAGCGTGGTACTCAACTTTGAACTTCTTCACCAGCTCCTCAAACCTACACACAGAGACAAACATGTCATTCAAGAGAAGATTCAAAGCCATGCATAAAGTTTGTTCACTTCTCATTCACCTAAAATATCTTTCTTTGTGGTGCTGGACAAATGCAAAGCTCCCAACCTCACCACACACAAAGTATCAATTATGGCTGAACAGAAAACGTTTTTGAATGCTAGTAGGTGGATGTTTTTAAACTTTGGACAGGCTAGCTGTTTTCAAACGTTATGCTAAGCGTCTCTTGGCTGTAGCTGCATATTTAATAGACAGACATGAGACTGGTGTCAATCTTCTCAACTAAAGGCCTTTACACACCGGGGGCGTGACAAATAAACGACATAAAAATGCAAAATACTCACCTGTGAATATTATACGTCTGGGGCTTTTATTGTGAAAGGGAAGAACGGAGGGAGTGGATCCGGTATGTGCTGCCTTTGCCGAGGTTGAAATGGGTAATACGGTTTGTCTTCTTGTTTCGGGCTACGGAGCGTTTGTGTTGTTGTTTCATAAATATAGGCGGAATTCAACCCGTTCTGCACAACATGATTGGTTGATGTCTTTGTTTGCGGTGTGAAAGCTCAGAAAACTCCACCTTGTTCCATAAAAAAGGTATGTTGCTTCTTGGCCGCATAATATTTGCGTTCTGTCTTCATGACAAAAACAGTTAGAAAAAATATATTGACGTGCAATTGATTAATTGCACGAAAAAACACGCCCCGAGGCCTTCACTCTCAAAAAGAAAGCGTATTTTTAAGAATTAGTATATTTCACAAAATATCAAACTATTCCTTTAAGTCTTACTTCTTTTTTTTTGATCAGACATCGTCACATTTAAATCATTAATTGCATTTGAACAACTTTAACATTAAAATCTTAAGAGTTTTAGTGTTCATCATATGGCTGGTTTGCATGACATTGTTGTCTTTTATTGTGTCTGTCCACCCCTGTGGTGTGCATGGTGGTGGATGTGACTTGACGGCCAGTAACCTCATCTGGTGTTGGACTGTACTCTCTGCAGAAGGCATATCTCTTCCAGGTAAATACATTACATGCATGACTGATCACTGACTATACTATCTGAACCATTTATGCCAGTTATGTAACACAAACACTGAAGCAGCGCTTTGCTGTTCAGCTTAGGGCTAAAGCATCTCTAATTTGCCATGTTATTCAGTCTAAATATAGCAGTCGCATAAACTTACACACAGATATTTCTTTGTGTGGTTTATGTGAGTGTGAGACAAAGTAAGTTTAACAGACCGACTGCTGTTAAAGGTCCTGAGACTGAACCAGAGGTTGCACAGGGGGGAGACATTCTGGGAGATGGAGAGAGACGTGGAGCGGTGGGGGTGATGCTCTATTTAATTATCTCACTTTTCTTTATCGCTTACAGTCTGTTGTGTCACTTAAGTATCTTCCCCTGGAGGAAATCTCAAACATATTAGCACTCTACCACGGAGCACTAAAACAAGAAAGGCCTGACACACCAAAATCGACAGGTAAACGTGTGTGGACTTGAACCTTCATACATAACAAGTGACCAAAAAGAAGCTTCTCTATTACCCCACTCATTGAGCTCCTGACAACATCGCTGACTTAAAGTTGGGAATCGTGAGTACAAATCTTCCCTGACAAAGATGTAACCATCTTTAGTGGTTGCATAAAAGTCTGGCTGTATCTGTCATTCATCCTCAAAACCATTTATAGTGTAAATGTCATAATGATAACTGTGGAGAGTGAGAATATATCAGTTTAATCGTATCTCTCACACAGTCACACACGACTTATCTCCTGCTGTTAAATGTTTGCTTACTGGCTCTTGTCTCAGAGGGACGGGGAGGTGAAGTGTCCTGCTTTGCTATTGGCTCGGAGTGTCTCTCTGTGCTGGTCTTTAAAGATACGGAGGTCAATCGTGGTGATTTCTGGTGTGTGCCTGTTTTCACTGGCCTGCTCCAGAACAGAGAGGAGCAAACTCAGTATGTGCGCAAATATATATCCTCCCTGTACAGACTACAAACCCCAGCCTATATTGAGAGAGAAATGTTGCAATAGAGGAGATACTAACAGTGCTTTGTGTTTGTCCTCTGCCAGGATCTGGTCATTGGGTTTCAGGGTGTACCTGTAAATAATTAAAAAGGAGAAAAAAAGAGGCATTAGAACAACAAAATACAATACACAAGCTCCGGTACGGAAAAAACACACAATAATCATCTCAATTATGTTCATGTGGATAAGCATTGCAGACACAATGGTCGTGCTGCCAAATGGTTGTTTCCTTCCATGGAAAATGTGATTAATGAAATAATGAAGTCATAGGCAGAGAGGCTTTGAGAAACTCTGCTAAAAAGTGCATGTGTTACTACTACCCATCTCCACTCAATCCAAATCAATATGTTGGTCAATAAAGCGAAACTGAGCTGGCTAGATCCCTCAAAACACAAAGGTAGGTTGGGGATTAGGGTGCAGCTTTAGTCCTGCTTTATTCTATGTGACTGAATTAGAACTGTGGTCTGTTGGTTTAGCTCTAATCCTGGAGTTTACGCAAGATGTTTTAGAGTGGACTCAGAGCTGGAACCCAAAGGAGCCCTTTGCCCTGGTCAACTTATTGTGACAGAGCGTGGACAGACCAGAAAACTGCTGCTCTGACTGTGTAGGTTTCTGCTGATGGGTCCCACTATTTCAAAGAATACAGACTAAATAAACAAATGAATAAGTTACTAAAATCTCTAAATCATTACTGCTTTTGGAGGAACCCGATAACCTGAGACGTCAACTTAAAAAGGTGAATTGCTGAGTCACACAGTGATGTTTTTGTGCTCTGTTAAATGCTTTTAAGGCTTTGCCAATTAGATTTAACTACATTGATTAATAATGCGAACATGATGACAAAACAGAGAGAGGCATTGATTGTTTGTTGCACTCAGCTAGAACAGTCCATTATGTATCACCTCACTGCAATAATACACGGTCTCATTTCAGGATATATTAAAGCAATACATCTGTTGGACATACAGCTCTGCTAATGCAGATCAGTCAGATCTGTTATTTCCTGTGCTCTGCTCTGTATAATCCTTATCTTGTCTCTCCATTGATCAAATTACATCATAGGACCTCCTTCTCTTATGGTCAGCCTGTCACTAGAGTGACCTCACTGACACCGAACGTCTATATTTCACTTGATGTGAATTTGACTGTGCTTTACGGAGATTTTACAGCAGCAAAGAGATGAACTTTAGGCTCCTCGTCTTTCAGAAAACAAGAGTTCATTAAACACTGGAATAAAATATAATCAGAATATTTGTTATTTCTTTGCGTTATATAATTATTGAGGAATCCAGGACTACGTGCACTGCTGACAACACTTTCTTTAGGTTACTCCATTGTTTTAACTTACTTGTCCAAGAAGTCTTTGTCCACAACAGCAGAGATGTCCAGTAAGGGGTTTCCCATCCCAAAGAGTGAATTAGGGCTGAAACATAAAGACAAAGCGTTGAAACAAAAAAAAGCTCTACATGGCTTGGGTTTAACATGATGACAGCACTTCCTTCTCTACATTTTTTTTTTATTTTTTTTTTTTACAATAACTCTAGCTCTACAGCTTTTTTATTAATTAAAAGGGCAGACAGCCCTCCTCCAGCATATTGTAGAAAAGGAAAATTTCAATTTCAAATTTGTTTTGCACTCCACTGAATGAGCTTGGTTGACCACACATTTACAAAAAACACATTTTTGTTTTCATGTGACTTCAAGCACGTGACTTAAAAAATCTTCCACTTTCACAAACGGAGAGAAGCAGAAATAGTCAATGTCTGGAGAGATAGTTTGGGAACATGCATGACTCATCAGAAAACATTATAAAATCATTTGAATGAGGTGGTGCGGTGTTGAGGATCCTGTCAGTTATTCATGTAACCATGTTATGACATTCACAGCGAGGGAACATCAGGACAGCTGTAGGCTGTGTCTCTCTCTGTGTTTGTACATCTGGTTATGCCTGCCCTGTCCTGGGGCGAACAACTGAACGCAGTGATTGATGCCAAAAATTATCATTTTAAAACAGCACAGCAACCGTCCCTTTGTGGCAGACCCACTGGCAACTTGGTTACACATCAGTAACCAATTAGTCAGATGGGTTAGGCTGCAACTTTAGCTTTTCTGTAAACAAGTACTGAATGATTTACACGCTATAAAGCAAAAGCACAAAGGGATTGTGGTAGCATGTCAATTTGTGTACTCAGGGCTTGGTGTCATCTTAACTCTTGAATGCTTCTTGATGTCACCACAATCTTGTCAGCGTGTCGGGGGAAAACCCCAGATGGAGGAAGTCTCTGAACACAGACCCTGACATATGCCACCTCCACATGAACATGTGCTGCAATATTTTCCCCATCGAGCCCTTTCTTTCTACCTTCGCCTGAGGACAAGATTTAATGTTTGCAAAACACAGCAACATGACAGAATAAGGAGACGTAGTTAAGCAGGTTTTTGTCACTGGAAAATGCATCTATCCAGCAGATGCCACACCCTTACTATCATTTCCAACATCACATACATAAGCCTGTGTGCAATCAGATGATTACTGGGCTAGTGCAGCCAATTAACACCAAACAACAACCTATATGCCTGCTGTTGGATCAATGCTCTCTCTATGGCAACGTATTCTTACCTTGCAGAAGACATGGCGTCTCTCTCTCTGTGTACCAGCTAGACACTGACAGACCTGTTGAGCAACCTAGAACCGGCTCAGAAAGAGCTAACCATTCAAAAACTTCACAATTTCAGCTCCAGCGAGCGAGGTAGATCGATTTTCACCCTGCAACCACAGCTCCTCCTACTCTGGCCTGACTGATTGGAGGGCATCTAGAAGGAGGAAGGGCCACAGCGCTCTCTCTTGTCTGCTGATTGGCTTGTCTTGACTCAATCCCCACTCTGCTCTTCTTGAAACTAGATTGCATGTGAGAAGCTTGCAGATGACGAGATACACCATGATATGACAACAGCAGAGTTGAGCTGAATAGGGGGAAATTGCAGAGTGGATGCACTGTGCAAGTGCAGTTTTGCAAGCTTCAAAACACTGCATATTCACCACCATGTGACTAGGTCATTGTTTTGGGAGCTGGTGCAGCTCAGACATGCTTTTCTCTGCAGTAATCAATGCTACACCAAAGCATGGGGGCCAATCCTTGGCACTGAATGAACTGAATGTCCACATCAGTCCAAGTATTTCTTTCTGCAGCTTCCTAAACAGTTGAGCTGAATAGGGGAGTAGATGCACCTTGCAAGTGCAGATTTATTCAGGGGAAAAAAGCCACAAAACATTGCATATTCACCACCATGGATCATTGTTTTGGGAGCTGGTGCATGCTGGCTCAGACATACTTTTCTCTGCAGAAATCAATGCTACACCAAAGTAGCAGTGGAGCCAATCCTTCCTTTGGCACTGAATGTCCATATCAGTCCAAGTATTTCTTTCCGCAGCTTCCTAAACAGTTAAGTAGATGCACCGTGCAAGTGCAGATTTATTCAGGGGGAAAAAAGCATCAAAACATTGCATATTCACCACCATGTGACTATGACTAGGTCATTGTTTTGGGAGCTCCTGCAGCTCAGACATGATTTTCTTTGCAGCAATCAATGCTACACCAAAGCAGCAGAGCCAATCCTTCCTTTGGCTCTGAATGAACTAAATCAGTGTAAGTGTTTCTCTTTCTGCAGCTTCCTAAACAGTTGAGCTGAATAGGGGAGTAGATGCACCTTGCAAGTGCAGATTTATTCAGGGGGAAAAAAGCATTAAACATTGCATATTCACCACCATGTGACTAGGTCATTGTTTTGGGAGCTGGTGCATGGTGGCTCAGACATGCTTTTCTCTGCAGTAATCAATGCTGAACACCAAAGCATGGGAGCCAATCCTTGACACTGAATGAACTGAATGTCCCACATCAGTCCAAGTATTTCTTTCTGCAGCTTCCTAAACAGTTAAGTAGATGCACCGTGCAAGTGCAGATTTATTCAGGGGAAAAGCATAAAAACATGGCACATTCAAGACCATGTGACTAGGTCATTGTTGTGGTTGCGCTGGTGCAGCTCAGACATGCTTTCTCTGTAGGAATCAATGCTACACCAAAGCAGCAGAGCCAGTCCTTGGCTCTGAATGAATGTCACTGAACTGAATGTCCCACATCAGTCCAAGTATTTCTTTCTGCAGCTTCCTAAACATGCAGGGACAGGTGGTGCACAACTTAGATTAGATACTGGCACACTTGCTGTTGGACTTTACACTGGGGTCGTTATCAATGTCGACCTCTTCTCAACACCCTGGTGGTTCATACAGATGTTTAATGGTGTAAAGAAACCCATAATGTTCGACCTCATGCATGCATGCATAATGTGGCTTCAGGCTCACTTTGTAGACTAAATATTTGTTAGCATGCAAACAAGCGAGAGCTGAGGGTCGTGCAGGTTGCTATCTTTTTACTGTTAAGCTTTTTATTGTTAAACTTTCGGTCACCTTAGTTTGGTGGGAGTCGTTTTGGTCGGAGACTCTGTCTTCTTCTCTTCTGAGAGTTTTTGTTTCTTTGCTTTAGGTTCTTCTGAAGCCATGGTTGATTCTGTTGTGCACGTTGTAATCTCGTTTAACCGGTGTGAATAAACGTGGTTGAGCTAATCGGTGCTAACAGTGAAGAGGGTGTTTGGTACCCTGAGTCAGGCCTCGCAGGCAGTGTTGCCTCCCCCAGGCAGTGGGACGTCATGACAGAGCTCCACTAATCAGAAGACTTACATTTAACGTTTTCTGGAAATTTGCCATCCACTTTTTTTTAGCACTCATAAATAATACACAGAATAATACCACTTTATATGTTTTTTTTTTATTTTTTTAGACTATTTCATTTTCACATTCTTTAGTTGAAGCGTATAAATGTACCAGGTCGGGACATATGCGGCTCGCATATGCGCGCTCGCATATGCCTGCTTGCCTTCACTCACACACCGTGCACATTCTCGCTGTCTCGCTCCACCTCTACACGTGCATGCGTGCTCACTACACACTGCAGAAGAGTTAATAGCTCTAGGAATATCTAGTGAATGTACAATGGATGCTCTGTCAGAATCTTTTTAGGATTAGGCAACAAAGCTACTTGGTTAGGTTAAGGAAAAGAATGGTATGTGTTAAAATGAACCCTTGCTGGCAGAAAGCCTGCATGGTGGTGCAGTGGTTGGTACTGGCACCTTACAGCAAGAGGGTCTCAGGTTCGAATCTGGTTTGGGCCCCTTCTGAGTGGAGTGTGTATGTTCTCCCTGTGTCCTTCGACAGTCCAAAGACATGCAGGTTAGGTTAATTGTTGACTCTAAATTTTCCTGAGCGTGAATGGTTGTCTGTCTCTTTGTGTCAGCCCTGCGATAGGCTGGTGACCTGTCCAGAGTGTATCCCACCTTCGCCCAATATCAGCTGACATTTGGGGCGATCTCAGCGACCCCTAACGGAATAAGCGGTTGCAGTTGATGGATGATGGATGGCAGAAAGGCCTGAAGGCAAACATCTCTCATGTGCCGGTACAGTATTGTACCAGCAGAGTATTTCCAAATGAAGTTGAAATACTTGGCAATTTGCTTCCCCTTTTTTTTTTTTTAAATAAAAGTTTACAATGTGGTTGATATAGCTGATTATCAAATAATAACAGCTACCTGTTTACATCTGGTTTAGTGTGTGTTGTGCTACAGGAGAAAAAAGCCTAATTTCTTTGTATTTATCAAAGAAATGGATCTATATGTGTCAACAATTTCTTCCCCTCACAAAACAAAAAAGAAACAATGAAAACAATGAATGAATGCAATATCTTTAAAGTTTTTAAGTGAAATTATTGTTATACTCTCACGTGGTCTTTTTTTTTGTTTTTTTAATTTTATGTTGCTTTTGTTTCATTTCTGTGGTCCTTTTATGTTTGTCACAGCTCTTTGTTTATGTTTTCGCTATGCTTCTTCTGTATGTAAATGTTTTTAATATTTCTGCTGTCACTATGTATCCTGTCATTTTGAAATAAAAAAAAAATAAAAAAAAGTTGTGCTACAGGAAGATTTGTAGGACCTGCACCTGAAAGTTATCGCTCAGGGCATCAAAATACCATTTTCTCTATTAGCTGTCCGCAAATGTTGCCTGATTAAAAAGTCCGAAACTTTGCTCTGAAAGTTTTGATCAAATTGACACTAGAGTTTATTTGTATTTATACCACCCGGACGCTTTATTTACACTATTAGTTCCTTATTATTTTGATTTATCTGCATGTACTGGTGACTTCGTTGTGTTTACGTGTGCATAGATCTGCAGGCGTCTCCTCAGACAACCCACACAAAGTCTTCCATCCTGGCAACGAAGTAACAATCAACCGGAGTTAGCAGGTAAAACTTTATAGAATCTGTGAAACATTGTAACATTAACGTTCTAATTAGAGTCTCACTGTAACTAAACTAAAAGGTTACTTTAACATTAAGAAACAGATGATAGAAATGTTGCTAATCCCAGTTAGCTAGTTAAATTTACCTGAAGTTAGTTTGACAGAGTGACAGCAGGTAAATGTTATTAACAAGTGACACTTAATATTTGCTTTGTTTTGATTTGGGTGCAATCAAAGTTGTTTAAAACTGCTGTTTTAATCTCTCCATCAAGGCAAGGCAAGGCAGCTTTATTTGTAGAGCACATTTCAGCAACATGGCAATTCAAAGTGCTTTCCATAAACATTCAAGAACATTGTGCAAAAGAACATTACGATATAATTAAAACAGTTATAAAAACATTAAAGATTAGAAAATTGTGGGTTTTATTACTGATAGAGGCTAACTGTAACTTACTTAAAACTTATTTGTATTGTTTACAACTTCCAGAACACTTGACATTTTATTCTTATTTTATTGTTGATAATTGGTGCTTTCTATATATATTTTATAATATTTATATATACGCATATTTTGTCACTACTTGTGAACATAACAGTCCTGTCTATTCCTTACCTTTAGTGCTAGTGCTAGAAAAAGTACTTTTTTATTTTATACACTTGAACTTGTTGTAATTTTGTCGTATTTTTGCGCAATCTCTGGCACAAGAATTTCCTCCGGGGATTAATAAAGTTCTATCTTATTTAACAACCTCCTCATTGTTGCAGCTGAGATGATCCACAGTCTGTTCCTGATCAATCACTCGGGAGACATCTTCCTGGAGAAACACTGGAAGAGTGTCATCAGCCGCAGTGTGTGTGATTACTTCTTCGAGGCGAAGGAGAAGGCGGTGGAGCCGGAGAATGTGGCCCCTGTCCTGCAGACCCCACACCACTATCTCATCTCTGTCTACAGGGGAAAGCTCTTCTTCCTGTCTGTCATCCAGAATGAAGTGCCTCCACTGTTTGTCATCGAGTTCCTGCACAGAGTGGCAGACACAGTTCAGGTGGGATTATATATTTAATTTATAAATCAGACTTGTCTAGATATAGTTTAGATCAAAAATGAATCTCAAGTGATCAGATTTCACTTCCCTGAACAGATTGTATTGCTGCTGAATACAAAGACAGTATACATAAGCTCTTGACCAAACAGGTAGGGAAATTCCATGCTTATTTTGTAGCTTGAGAGCTGAAAAAACACTACATACACTGTATCCCACTATTTGCAAGGTTTGTTGTGTTATACACACACTACATACTTTGACAAGACAGTCCAAATGTGGACTAACTCGGCAGAACTTAGTAGCTGCCGGGTGCCTACCATGTATTTTTATGGTACAATATACTTTTTTATCACCCAAGATCCATTTTAGTGTGGAGTATGAACAGGAGCTGAGGCCTAATCCCATACTTGTTTTTTAAAAACAAGTGTATTTATTGAGTTTTCAACATAACTCCTCCAGTAGTTCAACAAACAATCGGACAAACAAACAAGTAAGGTGCAATTATTAACATTCACATCAAGGCACTATCTAATTATACTATGTTTTGACAGGATAATACATATATTACTAAGTACAAAAGAGATAAAATGAAAAAAATTACCCATGTAAATATAAGTAAATCAATAAAACAAACATAATGCACATAAATTATGATATCAGCAAATATTCAAGTCAAGCACGCTTCTGCAGATTTCTCCCCCTCTAGAAACTCCATAAAAGATCTCCATATTTTCTCAAAGGAAGAGTATTTTCCCTTAATTGTCAGTGTGAGTTTTTCAAGAGCAAGAGAGTGTAATGGACCCTCGAGCCAGATCTGTAGGCTTGGTCTGTTAACTGATTTACAAAATGTGGCCATAGTATCTTTATCTTGTTTTTGTTGACAGGACTACTTTGGAGAGTGCTCAGAAAGTGTCATCATGGACAATGTGGTGACGGTGTACGAGCTGTTGGAGGAGATGCTGGACAACGGCTTCCCTCTAGCAACAGAGTCCAACGTCCTCAAAGAGATGATCAAGCCTCCCACCATCCTGCGATCAGTTGTCAATACGCTCACAGGTAAACTGAGGTGACATTGGTGTTAAAAGGTCAATCTAAACTGTATTCAAAATGCATAGCTTTGTGATGAAGGCATTAAAAAAAAAAGGTAAACAAAGAGCACAGCACATGTGTGTGATTTAAGATGGTACATAAAATACACATGAAATCAGAGGAATGCAGGCGGCTATATTACACACCTGGTTTATTCATCAACCACTTCTTTTAATTTTGCGTAATGATGCTGTTTTGACAAAAACTAGTACATTGATTATTTGACTATAGGTTACCTCTCCTCTTTTAGGGCAAGAGCCTGGAAGACATTCAAATCTGGTAGTAAAAAATGCAAAATAAAAACCCACAATTGGCATCGTCACGGTTACGTGATATGTCGCCGCAAAGTGCTGTCCTATTCGTATTTATACCATTTCAAGCCCTCGCAGCCTCTCACACTCAACCATTTACCAGGTGTCAGTTAAGTCCCTGAGGGTTCAGGGCTTAAGGCAGACCTTATCAATTGGCAAACTGAATAAAAAAAGATGTGAAGTGCAACATTGTGTTTATTGAAATAATAATCTACTAAGATTAAAAAGGTGTATTGTTTGCACATTTAAATTCCTAGCTTCGCAGATCAGACAAGAAATGTAAATGTCTGTCCTCGTGGCACTGCACTGTTTTTCAAATGTGGCCCTTCTAAAAAAAGTAATTGAAAAGGCCTGGCTAAAGGTCTTAAAGGGGACATTGGGATTGGACCTTTGTCTACATATCTTAACAGCATTGGGCAATCATCGACAGTCAGTTTAACTGTCAACTGGGTTTTTATTTACCCTAACCCAAAGATTTACAAACTCAACAGAAAGTCTTGCTCCACTAGCCGACTTGCCGGTTCAAAATGCAACAAAGATTTGCTCTGGATACCTCTCTGATTGCCCATTAGTCTCCCAGTCATGAGGAGGAGATCAGCTCAAGGTGTGTGACTTCCCACACCTGCTCCCAACCTGTCATATGGGAGTAGGTGGAACCATGTAGATACCTCTAATTACCCTGCCACTTACATTGTCTACAATATTTATGTGTACATTTCATGTTTGTGCCTTTTGTGTGTTTTCCAGGAAGTAGTAATGTTGGAGATACATTACCAACAGGCCAATTGTCCAACATCCCATGGAGGCGGGCTGGCGTTAAATACACCAATAATGAGGCCTATTTTGATGTGATAGAAGAAATAGACGCCATTCTGGACAAATCAGGTACAAACAAGCACCATTCATGAAGAGTTTATCCGTGGCAGTTAGAAGTTTTGACTTTTTCCCAGAAGATTATATAACTAGACGTGGTTAAACGTGCTTGCATCGTTGTTATTCAGGTACAACAGTATTTGCGGAGATCCAGGGTGTAATTGAAGCCTGTGTGAGGCTCACTGGGATGCCCGACCTGACTCTGTCCTTTATGGTGGGTTCATTTCCTCTCAGCTCTGTGTTTTTTTTCTATATGTGCTTTCATGTAAAATTCACTCGCCATCTTTGTCGTTTTCGATGACAGAACCCTCGTCTTCTCGATGACGTGAGCTTCCACCCGTGTGTGCGGTTCAAGCGGTGGGAGGCGGAGCGTGCCCTCTCTTTCATCCCGCCAGATGGAAACTTCACACTCATGAACTATCATGTCAGCTCCCAAAAGTAAGCATAGGCACATCTGTATGTCTTCTTTAAAATTAAATAAAAAAAATGTATATATCTGCTAATCTTCTAGCAACAATAAAATCGTTGTTGTGTTATTTTCTTCGGGTTTCGGTGTAGAGGAATGGATCGAAAATTCTGGTTTAATTTCCACAATAAGGATTCACAATCCACCCTTGTTAACGTGTTTACTTGTAAACACAAGCTGGTCGCTGTCTGCCTGCTGAACCTAAACTGTTTATTGTCATCGTGGTCAACTCTGTCTGTGTCCTCCCTCAGTCTCGTGGCCATTCCAGTGTACGTGAAGCAGAGCATCAATTTCTTTGAGACGGGACCTTGTGGTCGCCTGGACATCACCATTGGGCCCAAGCAGACCATGGGGAAGACGGTGGAGGCCTTGATGGTCACTATCCACATGCCTAAAGCTGTGCTCAATACCAACCTCACGGCCACACAGGGAAACTACACCTACGACCTCGCTACCAAGGTAACCAACTGTTTACATGGCCGTCCTAAGCATTACAGTAGGACTGTGTTAAATGAGAACGCACTCCACTTTTGAATGTGGACCCTTTTATCCAGTCAGTGTCCATCATGCTGCTTCGTTTTTGTCATTCTCGTCAAATGCTTCACTTCAAAGCTACCTGCCTACCTCGAAGGTGCTACATTTTATGGCCAAATTAACATTAAAACTACCCATTAAAGGCATGAAATTTCCTTTTTTTAAGACACTTATGGACTAGAGTTTTTGTAGCTCTACAATGAAGTAACTGATGTAATCTTAGTCAGAACTGGAGGTGTTGTAGAGAAAATATAACTCTAAACTAAAATTTTTGTTTGATGGTCCTGTGTGTTTTCTGATAGGTGTTGGTTTGGGACATTGGCAAACTGAACCCCCAGAAGCTTCCCAACTTGCGAGGCAGTCTGAGTCTGCAGGCCGGAGCCCCCAAGCCTGAAGATAATCCGTCACTTAACATTGACCTGAAGATTCAGCAAGTGGCCATATCAGGTAGTCCTCGCTACATGACCTCTTAATCTTTTAACTGGGCCAAAGTTTAAAGTCCATTTTCAGTCATTGCTCACTATGCTTCTCTCCCCTCTATGCAGGTCTCAAGGTGAGTCGTCTCGACATGTTTGGTGAGAAGTACAAGCCGTTTAAAGGGGTCAAATATTTGACTAGAGCGGGGAAATTCCAAGTGCGGACCTGAGTAAAGCCTGTAGGAGGTCAAAGGTCAACAATCCAATGTGCCAAATAGGAGGGTTATCAGCTCTCCAATATGTCTTACATATCCTCATTGTTATTAATTAACATTTATTTATTATGTGTTCTGCATTACATATATAAGACTGGATGGTATTTGTTGTCTGTAAAGGGAAGCCTTAATAATCAATGTGACCTTGTTGAAGTGCTATCCAGTTTAAATGTGCTGCATTATATGAACCATTCCTCTTTTCTTTTTTGACTATTTTTTTCTTTTATTAACACCTTCCGAGTGTTGCCAAAGGGGAATATTTTGGTTAGAAAAGGGACACTCACAGCTACACTCACTATGTCATCACACCTATACAATCTTACCTGCATGCTGCCTGAAAGTAAGCAGCCATGCCTTTAAAAACCTTTTTACATATATAAGGTAGCAAGTTTTATACTTGTATTAATGCTCATTTTTGACAAATCTAATGTATCTACTTCCTGAGTAGCTGCAGTTTGTCTTTAGTGTAGGTGTTTTTGCACACATTCACTCTTTAATGTGGCCTTGTATGGTAGGTTAAAGTGCTTTGTATAACACGCTAAAGCACATAAAGAAGTTTATTTAAAAAATATATATATATCTTTATATCTAAGGTACATTGAGGGGATACAACTATCTGCAGGGTCTAGATACAGATGTGAAAAAAGCACTCTACAAGAAATCTACAAATTCCTCACATAATCTTGAATGCAACGTCTTCACTCAGCACAAGATTTGCACAATCAATTGTCTAAGTGGAAAATACTACTTAAAGCTCCTGTATGAAGTTGAATCTGTATTTCGGTGTATAAGATGTCTTATAAAAGCTTTAAAATGATGTGTTCATGTGTGCTCTTTTAGCCACACTAGCAGTATGACTAGCTTGACACTCTCATTAGCCTCAGCTTTACTGTGCGCTTAGTGCTAATTAGCAAATGCTAACATGATAACACACTAAATTAATGATAGACATGATAAACATCAACTTCTGCATGCTAGCATTGTTATTGTGAGCATGTTGGCATACATATATGAGCAGTTAGTTTAAAGTATAATAGTACAGCCTCACAGAGCTGCTAGCATGGCTTTAGGCTTGGACACTTACCCAGAAGGACGTTTACTCAAGTGTGCTATTGTATACTTCTTTTGAACTTAAAATAAGAGAGTATACTTTCAGTTTACTTTTTATGTAGCCCACTTAACCCGAGATGTACAGTATACACACAAGTATAATTGGCTCATACTGACAAATATACTTAAAAGTCTAAATATACTTGGCTTAAACTGTATGCAGAAAAGTCTAAGTATACTTAGTTTATAGGCCCTTAATCTTTTGATCAAGGTAAAGACCTACTTAAGAAAAGTATAATTAAGTATTCTTGCCTTATAGGCCTTCAGAAAAGAATACTTGGCTTGTGGTTGTGCTTACTTTTTGATGGGGTAGCCCATTAAAGTATGTGAGAGTTTGTAAAAGAATGTTTTTATATGAATATACTTAAATTCATTAAGTTTTGGGATTAACCGTTCCCCCTAGAGGCATGCAAGAACAACATACATTTTTTTAATTTAATCACAAATCAAGTCAAATAGCAAAAGGAGCAAGTCTCTTTATGTAATACATAAATCATTGGCTAAGTACTATAAGTTAAAGTATACAAAGTTTACTTTCATGAACTAAAAAGCAGAGAAGGCTCACAAGTCATTTTTTTGCAAGTCCAAGTCCAGTTTCAAGTCTTACGAAAGCGAATTAAGAGGCTGACTCCAGTCGTCATTATTATACTCTTTTATTCTTCCAAGGCACAGCAGATGTGTTGGCAGGGCGAGAAGCTATCAGAAATACATTCAGGGTGTGAATGAACACATCAAGTACACACAGAAGTGCATCCTGTCGCTCTCAGTGAGAGGTCAGTGACTGCTACATGCTCCGTAAGCCCAAATAAAAATGAAAATGCGGTTAACATTTAGAGCTCTGTCCCTAACCATCATGGGGACGGCGCAATAATACTGATTAAGTGAAGAGGCTTCACACATACACACACACACATACATACAGTTTCCCCATTTAATAGTTACATTTGCCCAGCCACTGTAATGAAACTTGATGAAATACTGTTAAGGGAATGAACATATGTTTTCGTTGATCTGATTGCATTTATTATTGATTATTGAGCCTTAAACTGCTGTGTAATTACTCCAGACAAAAACACCTACACCTAGAAGAACCTAAACTGGCATCAACGCCTGATATCACATAAAACGATTGTTTTTGTCCTCAAACCACCGGGGTCGTCTAGAAATTCTGTGCTTCAGAGCGTTCAGACTGGGACCGCTAAGCTCACACATGGAGAAAAAGTTGAATGGCGGTCTAAAATCAATGGTTTTGATCAATTTTGAATAAAATATCCAAACAGTTCAACTGTTACAGAAATAGTGCAGAAATAAAGCACTACAATTAAAAAAAGAGGAAACATTCTCTCTTTTTTTTGCTAAAAAAATAACAGACCTAAAAAAGTACTCTAAAGAAAATAGTCTGTCTCATTGTTTGTAACAACCTGGATTCTAAGCGTTAAGATGAAGTTTACAGTAACGTAAAACAAATCCTTTGGCATTGTTCAATGTTAAAGTTAAATAAAGTTACAATGAAGAGTTCAAAACACCCGTTAACATCATCTCAACTCTCCTTCACTTTTACCTGTCACTCATACTGCTATGTGAAAACCTCTCATCTATTAACTTTCCTGCCATCAACATTATTTATTATTTTTTGACAATCGTACATTTGTTTTTAAAAATAATACAATCACGTTTGACTATCATTTGCCTATAAGTCCTAACACTTTTAATCCAGAAGACCTTTTAGTTCTTCAAGTATAAACATCACCCGACGGCAGTGATGATGTATCACCTTTGAATTCATAGATCTTCAGTTAAGAGCAGTGTTATTACTAAAAGTAAACATGAAGAGAGGAGAGCTCGTCAGCCCACACAAGACTCCACACTTTAGTGTCAAACTCCGTGTATAAAGCTCATAGCTGAGTGTTGTCCATAAAACAAATAATTATGGTATATACAATAGACAATAAGAAACTCACTGAAAAAAAACTGAATTAAAAGTAAATGTTCTATAGGAGATAATGTCATAATTTGCCTTTTAGAAAATAGAAAACAAATTTCATGCAAAAAATATATACCTGGGATTTGGATAAACTCTTGAAACACAACATACCAAAAATATATATTAAAAACTGTCTCAGATTAGCCTGTTACAGATAAAGAGAACTGGAGAGCAAAGCTGAACTCACTCCAAGAAATGAAACCTGCTTGGTATAATGGTTCTAATGTGGTTAACACCACGTCACCATCAGTTTCCTCTTTGAAGAAGTGCACATGTTTACTCATGATGAGTTTGCACATTGCTACTTTTACCCGAGGTGTGTGCTATCGGTGTCAAGTTAAGAGTGTTACTGGTTTCAGTTTATTGGTACCAGGGGGTCTTGCGCACCCAGCGGAGGGTGCATCCCGAGTCTGTGCGGATCTTGATGGAGGCTGCTTCTGCTTCTCTGACGGTCTCCTTCACCGACTGCATCAGATTCTGGGCGTTATGGACCAACATCTCAGTGGCCTGGGCAGGGAAACATTTATTAGTGACGCAGTCAGAGGTAAAATAACAACAGAGATGGGACAAAATGAAGACAAGTTATCAGGACGAAGTATTCAGCAGTGGTGGAAAAAACATTTACTCAAGTACTGTGCTCAGGTACTTGTGCTTTACTTGAGTATTTCCATTTTCTCATACTTTATACTTCTACTCCACAACAATTCAGAGGGAAATATTGTACTTTGTGCTCCACTACATTAATTTGGTACCTTTAGTTACTTTGCAGATTCTGATTAATAATACAAAATATAACCAACAAATAAATTATGTTTATGCATTATTATTATCGGTTAAGATAAGACTTTCACAAGCTACCCAGCAGTATATGAAGTAGTTAAAAGTAGCCCCACCTTACCTTTACTAGCTGCAACATTAACAAAGTGATGAACAAATTAATGCATCGATATAATTATTGTAGTTCAATAATATAATATATATTATTCTGAAATGGGCCAATCTGCATAATGAGTACTTTTGCTACTTTAAGTATACAGACACTAATACTTTTACACAAGTTTTTAGGGATGCACTTTGGGTTAGGGATAGCATTTGACTCATTTTAAAATTCAGTGTTACATCAGTTGCATTCATTTGTCACCATAGGCCACCACCTCAGTTTTTAGTGCAATACCATCCCTAGCCTCATGTTACCCGACATGGTTCCAATGAGTAGTAAAGTGTGGTATACAGACTTTAAAGGGGACATATCGTGCTCATTTTCAGGTTCATACTTGTATTTTGGGTTTCTACTAAAACATGTTTACATGCTTTAATGTTAAAAAAACACTTTATTTTCCTCATACTGTCTGTCTGAATATACCTGTGTTCACCCTCTGTCTGAAACGCTCCGTTTTAGCGCCTGTCTCTGTATGACCACCTCCCCCAGTCTGCTCTGATTGGCTTGTGAGAAAAGTTTGGCATACCTTTTGCAAAGGTAATTCTCATACTATGGGCGGTATATTCTAATGAGCCTGCAAGTGACATAGGAATGGGAGCCAAATCTGAATGGCTTGTTGAATCACATGATCTCTGATCTAGGCAGCCCACAAAAAACTGACTGGGTTGTCTTATTTCACAGTTTGTGGGTTGGTAGGCACTCCAGATACCCAAATGTATGTGCGCAAGCATTGAAAAGTGAGTTTTTCATGTTATGTACCCTTTAAATTTGGCAAAAAGAGAGCGCTAGTATTGAATTGGTACTGGATATTGTGTGTTATGTTGGGAGTTTACCTGCTCCGACTCCTCTTCACTAATGTTTGTTCGTCCCAGCATGGTGGCTTTGACAGTGGAGAGGATCTTCAGCTGAGTGCTGATGGTAGGGATTCGTTCACACACCTTTGGAAGGAGGAAAACACATTTAATTGTTTTTCAACAAGACATAGAGGACTTTTCAGCATGTGTCTGTATGAGCTTACCTGCAGTAGGTTAGTTCTGATGCGTCTGTCAGTGCACTGCTTGGCCACTTCCTTTGCCAGTCTCGTCACCTCATCTGAGGCCTTGGCGATGTCCTTAGCGCACTGAATCAGCGCTCGCTTGTTCCCGCTTCCACCGCGCACCAGCCGAGACATTTCTGCCATCA
>CAKALG010028857.1:0-12596 GCA_916700815.1 Helicolenus hilgendorfi | reverse complement strand
GTCCACACGCGAGCGCGCATATGCGAACGCGCATGTGTGCCGACCCACTACATTTATACGCTTAAAAAGTTACAAACAGTCCCTTTAAATTCTGCCTATCGCTCTTACTACAACACCATGAACACTGCTTCAACATGTGGAGAAAACCAAAGCTTGACTGACCTGCCAGTTGCTAGGCTGTAAACTAACAATCACTGTTTAATTGGTCAAATTGTTTGTTTTTTTTGTCACAAATTTGAATAACAAAAAAATTACTTTTAAAATAGTCATTTCAAATAGGAAATAAAAGTTAATTCGTTTTAAATGTTTTGTCTATGAGTATCTGAATTTGACTAAAAGTAAACCTACTCTGAATGCATAATGAAGATAACATTAATACATTCCTACATACAGAGAAACATACATTATACCATTAATGCCCTTTTTCACGCCGTTGAACATATTTTCCTCAATCACTTATTCGTCATGGTGCAAACATTGTGATCAACAGCACAAAGCGTCACTATGGCAACAGCCCTATGCTCTTTGCTTTAAAGCCTCATTTCCAACAATAAGATAAGGTGAAAATAACAGGCTGTCAGTGACACTTGTCATTGTCTATATTTGTGTATGTGTGTGTGTGCTCCTTAACAATGCCCTGAATTAAGAGAGGAATTAGCTGCTTTCTGCACCCCGGTGTAACAGAACACGTCCTCTGACACTGACGGCATGTCTGCAGTCACCTCCGCACAACAACCCTCTTGTACTTGACCAAGACCTTGAGCCAGAAAAATAATCCTTACAATCACAGCATTATCTTCTATAAGATCAAGACGTGCAATGTACAAGATCTACAATGGTCTGAAATAATACTTGTGCATTCTACGTTCAAAGTTGAACTTATTAGTTCTATGTGTTCAATAAATATAGCAATTAAAGAAACATATTTCAAATCAGTTATGGGTCAGTTCAGCAAATTGGGTGTGTACCAATTTTTTCTCCTACTTTGTTTCTCAATTTACAGTTACAATTTACAGTGGGAATAAAAGTTTAATTACAATTTCACATTGTTACGTTTCACTGACATAATGGTCTGGAGTCAGTGCTCTTCAGTATATGCAACAGAGCAAAGCTCAAATTATACTTTCTGCACCCACATAGTTGTAAGGGGCCACACAGTAATTCACTGTTCGGAAACACTATATAATAACCATCATTAATAAATGGTAAATTGATAGTTAATTAAACTTGAATTAATAATTATTTTACTGATATCAAACAATGAAACGATAATTAATAACATTTACTTATAATTAGTAATGGTATAATTTATGTTATTTTAAAAGTTTATTGTTATACACATTATAACATTATATATTCTATATTAAGTATTTGTTAATGATTACCAAATGATTTGTAAACCTTTAAAAAACAATTGTAAATCATCCATAAACATAACATTAACAATTTGTTAATGGTTAATAATTGATTTGTAAAGCATCTATAAACAACATTTAGACAGATAGTTAAGACTTTGTCATTAATTAATAATTTGTTTATGATCCATCTATCTATGTAATGTTTATAGATGTTTTACAAATGATTTCTTAAAGGGACTATTTGTAACTTTCAGAAATGCTTCTTAACAGCGACACCTGTGGCCGTGAAATCAACGAAAGTCAGCGTCGAGCTCGCGCTTGCTCGCTCTAAATAGACATGAACGAGCATCGCTCAAAACAGTGAGGTGACACACGTCAGCTAAAAGCACAATATCACTCTATATTTCAGCTGCTTGGCAGTAATGTTAGCTGACCAGACGAAGGTCTCTCCATGAACAGGATTTAGATCTGATCCTAGTGTTGGCTTTTCCTGCCTCTCTGCAGCGTGTCTCCCTATTCCCTCCGCCCGCAGTCGGAGAGAGCAGAGGAGACACCGGCACCCGGTCGGTAACGAGACGACAACGTAACCTATACGTAATCTGTACAGCCCCGTTACTTCCCAAGACACGGGAAAGCTCTGTTGGTCTGGAGGAGCTGCAGCTTTTATTTCTGCACAAACGTCCCCTGTGCATTCACTAGATATTCTCAGAGCTAAACTAACTCTTCTGCAGTGTGGAGTGAGCGCGCGTTCACGTCTAGAGGTGGAGGGACACAGCGAGGACGCGCGCGCTCTGTCTGAGTGAAGGAGAGCTGTTAATGTGTGTAACAGTGAACTGTTATTAATACTTTACTAATGTATACAGAATGCAAATGTTATTGTCTCCTATCAGCTATGAAACAATATATAATTTAGAAATTAATTATCTCATATTACAAACTATTCATAAAATAACATAAATGATGGCATTACTAATATTTTTAAAATCATTATTAATTATCATTTCATTGTTATCAGTAAAATAACTATTAACTAAAGTTTAATTAACTATTACTTCACCATTGATTATTGATGGTTATTATAAAGTGTTACCTTATGTTCCCCTAAATACACAGAATACATGCCTCAATTTATAATATTAACCGTTTCAAAATGGAATTAAATTAATGGGCTGAAATATGCAAAACAATCTGTACAGTACAGTTCTTTTAAATGATGCCTTGGGATATACCATAATTGCTCCATCGTTAGAGAAATTGTTTTGTACAATCACGTACCAACATAACACCAAAGAAGTGTAAATGCAGGACCACATATAAGCTGGCATGTTTATGTAAACATCTCATTTCAAGAGAACCCATCAGAAAAATAAAAATAATATTAAAATAAAAGAGGTGCACAGGTGTCTAATCCCAGAACACACTTACATGAAAATGCCACAAAATCAAGCATGTAACAAACTACATTATCTGTACCCTGCTGCATCTGGAGTCTGGTTCTAGCTCACAAAGCTGGGAAATTGTTGTAGAGATAGAGAAAAGAAAAAAGGGACACTGTGTACATGCATATGTAGCCTATAGCTGGCAGTGTGTGCTCTCTCATGTTGTTGTGTGTTTTCGGTTTGGTTTGTTTGTCAGCAGCATTATGGAAAGACTACAGGTTTGATTTTCATGAAACTTGGTGGAAGGTGTAGCATTGGCCAAGGAAGAACTCAAGCGCAACCATATTTTGAAATAATTCAAATACTTTTGGAAATATATTCACACATTTGCATATCAAGGAAGACTGGACAATTGGCCTTGGCCGAGGTCTGCTCTCTCCGAGTGTCCTTCTAGTTGTATAAGTGCTGTAAGTGTGCATGTTGTTTCAGAATTTGTGGACATTTGTATGAGTGAGTGTGTGATTCAGTAACGGTGAGCCAGTCTGAATAGTCCTGAGATTTATCAGCAGGGCCGTTGTATTTGTTCGGACAAATGCACCGAGGATAATAATATAACAGCGCAATGTGTGTTTATATGTTGTGTTTGTGTTTGTGTCTGTGTGTGTGTGTGTGTGTGTGTGTGTGTGTGTGTGTGTGTTTGTGTGTGTGATTGGCTATTACAAAACAGGCCTCTTTCTCACTCACTCAGTTACACACAGAGGTGTGACATCACCAGGGACACACAGGAGTTTCTCCCAACAAGAGACCAAAATACACTATGACGATTCTCTGTCCCTCTCCCTCCGTCTGGTGAAATACCCATCTCCCTACCGCTTTCTTTACCTCTTTCTCTTTCTATCCCCGTATCTTAATCTCACGCTAACTTATTCATCATTTCAAAATAAACATTTCCTGTAATCGCCTGTTTTTCTCCTGTTGCCTTTCTGCCCTCCTGTTTTCACAAGTGCCCACCACATTTCAATGTTTCACAAAATCCCATTACACTTCTCTTCTCTACTCCCCTCATTTTTTCTGTCCCTCACACTTTTCCTCTCTGTATGTAAATGATCGTGATCCAACTGTAACCCCGGGAGATGAAAATAGAAAATCGGAATGTTTTCCATCTGTTTTTCGAGAGCAAGGCATGCGGAAACATGTATCTCATTACCACATCATTGCAGAAGCAGAAAAACAGGCATGCTGATATTAAACTCACCGTAAACATGAGCTGGCATCCTCCCAGTATGTAATCCAGAAAGGTGTAGTCTCTTGTAATCTAGAGAGACGAGAGTCACAGGGCAAAGTAAGAAAACAGTTTAGGAAAATAAATATAACCAGTAAGAGAGGAGGAGAGTATTGATTTATTGAGAAAGGGAAAGTAGGATTGTTAAGCATTGTCTCTGATCAAATAAATTAAATCATTAGACTGTTGTGAATCTCACCAGCATCATACACTGTTAACTCTGCTATAAATAAGACTATTGTTATTCTTTTACTTAAAGGGATAGTTAAACATTTTTGAAGTGGGGTTGTATGAGGTACTTATCCATAGTCAGTGTATTATCTACAGTAGATAGCGGTCAGCATGCCCCCAGCTTGGAGAAACAGACATGAGTACCAGCACTGGAGCAAAGCAATGTACTGCTGTGGACGGGGCCAGCAGCAAAACCTATTTTAGCCACCTAAAAAAAAATCAATGCCACTTTAGGTGTATGCTGTATTTAGAATATTTTCACCAATTTACCTTTCTGACGGGAAACTAAAGCCGTTATCAATGCTCTCTTCAAAGCCACCAGACTCCATTGACAAAAACAGTAATTATACTTTGTAGAACACGGGAGCTTCTGCTCTACCACTGCCTCGATCGGTTAGTTTGTTTGTGTTACTGTGTGACTTTGGTGAATCCAAACTAACCCTTTAAAACACTTTGAAGAGGGCATTGATAACGGCTTAAGTTCCCCGTCAGAAAGGGCTGTCAGACGGCAAGGTAAAGCAGAGAAAATATTTTACAATGTACACTTAAACTGATACTGATTTTTTTTAGGTGGCTAAAATACATTTTGCCCTGTCCACAGCAGTACATTGCTTTGCTCCTGTGCAGGTACTTCTGTATGTTTCTCCAAACTGGGGGTGTGCTGACCGCTATTCACTGTAGGTAATGCATTTACTATGCATAAGTACCTCATATAACACACTTCAAAAAATCTGAACTATGTCTTTAAGGTACAGTGTCTGACTAATTAATTGTCTACTTATTCTAACACCATGTAGTAAACAACCTAACTAAACACACACATTATAAAAATATATTAACACTTTTCATAAGCACAATTGTTTTCAATTGAGAAATCAGCCCATGTTTTCTGATTTAAGGTAGCGCCAATGGAGCACCAATTATTATCATGTTTGAACAAAATTTCCACTCCAATTACAATGAATATTTAGCATGGATTTTATTGTCATTAGTCTAATCCCTGCCGGCAGCCAACAAATATAATTACTGTATTAGCCGTTTTGTGCATGTGCCTGATGTGTAAATGTCCGTACAAAGGCTTGTTCATGGTTGTGCTCATGAAAAGAGGAAGAAGGAAAAGAATCAATTATGAAAGCTTGTCATCGTATGCACGCAGCTTTAATGTCATTCCAATGGGCATCTAAAGACTCAGTGTTCCAGCTTAACGTGTCCTCTGTGGGGCTCGAAGCTACCACACTAATTAGTTATTCAGAGGGAGTTATGGACACCCAGTAAGGAGTATGTCAGCTGATCAAAAACCACGATGGTTTAATCAAATGTTCTATTGAGTCGAGTGTAAGATGGGTCATTATGAGGTGGCAAGACTTGCAGAGATTTCTTGGACATTCAAGAGCGTTATTTTTGGTCTTCCAGCTCTGAATTTTAATGGATTTAAGCTGATATTCTACATGGGAATTCACCTTGGCGAGACAACAACGATTTTTTAAGCAGCTTAATCTGGCATTGAGTTCTTTTGATGTTAACATTAAATGTAGAGCTGAAACAATTAATCGATTAGTTGATCAACAGAAAATAAATCAACCACTGCAATAATGTCTGTGTCCTTTTTTGGAGTGATTCTACTAGTGGATCTTATTTGAATTTAATCATCATAAATTATACATTAATTACTGTGATACTTCAACTGTGGATTCTGCAGTGGTATAATAATAAAGTTATCCTAAGGCCGATGCAAAAAACTGCATAAGGAGAGATGCAAGGAGATGACGTGGGAAATGTACTTTACACGTGAATCCACAGGTCTAGGTGCCGGGTTAATTATAGCTGTGACAGTGAGAACCCAACCATCAGTCTTATCATGTTCACTATCTGCCCCAATACCAGTAGTCATAAATTAGACTAGGGATGCTTATTTTGAAAAAAAAATTTAACCGATACCCGACCCTCCTTAACCGATTATTATCCGTTAACCGACAAGATTAGTGCGTCTCATGTAGCGGTGCACCAGCTGCAGTGTATGAGCACAAGAGACAACTGAGTCCCCAGTTCACCCGTCCGGGAGCGTTACTGTCGCAGCCGCGGTGCTGCGTGTAGTGTCGCGGACATCCAGTCACTTTCTCAGTAAAAGTCCGCCACCACCACTGCATCATTTAGATTAGTTTAGCAGGTTGTCAGCTGTGTGTCTGTCCGGCGTAACGATACTCTGTCTGCCCGGCGTAACGATACTCTGTGTGCCCGGTATAATGATAGTGAGTGTCCGACAAAACGTTTGTGTGTGTGTGTGTGTGTGTGTTTGTGCTACGTTAGCAGCAACAGCGTTGCTGGAGGCTTCGTGTTCCCTGTAGCCACACACATAAGGTCTGTCAGAGCGGCTTAACTTTAGCGAGTGTCCGACAGACGATGTGTGTGTGGCGACGGTGGGTGTGGGTTTGTCGGTGGCATTATAGCTGTGAACGTAGCTGTAGCAGACAGTGTGTGTACTCCTCCGCTCTGTGCTCTGCTCAAGACCGGAGCCATCTTCCTGTGTCTGTAACTCCGGCTCAGACTCTCTTAAGGTGGACCATTTTTTCTCCTTTAAGTGACAGGCCGCTCCTCTGAGTTTTGCTCAGCTTTTCATTAATTATTAATATTTCTTTTAACTGTTTAGATAGCCTTAATTAGTTAAAATTTGTAATGTCGGTCAACGGTTATACGGTTAATTATTAACATCTCTAAATTGGACGCAACCAAAGATTCAGATTGTAAAACAAACATGGATGCTGCTGAAAATTATGAGACCAAAGCTCCATCCATCCCTCCATCCATCCATCCATCCATCCCTCCATCCATCCTCACCTTACATGACTTGACGATGATAAAGCCAGAGTTTTTATAATTCTTCTTCTTCTTCTGTTTCTTGGGGTTGATGCAGTCAAACTCCACCTGAGGAGACGGAAACACAATTGCAGAGAAAAGGAAAGATGACAAGTATCAGTATCAGAAAAGAGAAAATCGAGAAAAAAAAACTTCAAAATAAGGGAGGAAATGATGAGGGATGGTAGAGGAGAGATGACAGCACAGTTGTAAAGAGTAGCGGTGAGATGGGGGGGAATGAACAGACGACTGAGAGGCTGTGACTTGGATCTGCATGTATTCCACACGCCGCCTACAGAAACTACAACTTGACAGTCAAACTTGGAGATGTATTATAAGCAAACTATACTATAGTGGTGTAGTTACAGTTTATATCGGAAGCTACATGTAAATAGAAAACACATAAACACTTTGTGCACATTTTACGTGATGAACAAGATGAAAGAAAAATGACTTTCTTTAATACTGTAAGTCACACAAATACACATTAGATAGCAATGTGTTTGATGAAAAGAGACATTTGAGACATGCACACACACACACACACACACACACACTACACAGACTCACATGCCTTGAGTCAGCTGGTGATTCATATGACAGGTAGCTCTAAATGCCTTGTCGTGTTACTAGGGCTCAGCTAAAGGCTGTTTTACATCTCAAAAGCACCTCTCATTTTCTCATCCTTCTTTTCACACCATCTCTCTCTCTCTCTCTCTCTCTCTCCATCCCCCATCTTGTTATTCTGTGTGTGTGTGTGTGTTTGTGTGTGTGTCGCCCCATCATTACCACACATGAAGAGACTCAGTGGGAGAACAAGTCATGAGGCTGCTTTGGCACATGCACACACGCAGTTTCACAAATGAACACACACACACACACATTTTCTCTTACACACACAGAGATGCACACACAAACACACACACACACACACAGAGCTACTAATGAATGAACGGTTTTCTGATCCCTGCATCTTTATATCTTTAGCAGGCCAGAAATGCGAAAGTGAAAATAATACATCTCAGTAGTATTTCTAAATTAGCAGCTCAGACTTAAGACCCAACTGGTCCTCAGTGGCCATAATGTGCGAATGCAACCATGCAAATCAGTGCATGATTATTCCTGCTTCATTGTTGATACATGCACGTGGATGCATTTAAACTGTAAATTAGCCAGTATGGGGCAGAGTTATTGGGTATAGCTAAAAGATAAAATAAAACAGCTATCCATTGGCTAAAAACAGAGCAATGATTCTCATTTATTTTGTGAAAGATCAGATAAATGCTGTTAAGAGTAGAAAAGAAATGGTTTACTTAGATTTTCAAAGGGGTCTCTTGACCTATGACCTCAAGATATGTGAATGAAAATGGGTTCTACGGGTACCCACGAGTCTCCCCTTTACAGACATGCCCACTTTATGATAATCACATGCAGTTTTGGGCAAGTCATAGTCAAGTCAACACACTGACACACTGACAGCTGTTGTTGCCTGTTGGGCTGCAGTTTGCCATGTTATGATTTGAGCATTTTTTCTTTTGATAGATGCAGTACCTGTGAGGGTTTCTGGACAATATCTGTCATTGTTTTGTGTTGTTAATTGATTTCCAATCATAAATATATACATATTTTTGATTGACTATGGACAATCATACGAATAATCGTGATTAAATATTTTAAGCGATTGACAGCCCTATAATAAAGATATATGAAATTACAGCTAACATTCAGGTAATCCAGTATTCACTGCAATAAAATATAGTTACATACAGATAACTGTCTCTCTGTCCCACCTCTCCAGCCACGTTCCCTATTTCCCACGGCCCCCTTACTGACATTTTCCATCCATCCACCAGATGCCCTCATCACCTGACTACCCCACGCATCTACACACCAGTTGCCACTTCCCTCATCTGCGTTTGGGTCCAATCCTTGTTGCCTGAATTCACCCCTGAATTGACAGATTACAGTAACTTGAACTAACAAACACACGCTCAATCACACTTATGTCAAATATGTTTTACCTCCACTGAGTTCTGGGCTTCACTCATCTTGGAAGCTGTGGTTTGAAACTCTCCTATGAAGTCGTGGCCTCCATCATTATCATAGTCGTAACACAGGACCTGTCATTGTGTGGAACACATCACATCATGCCATCACCTTTCCCATTTTACATGCAAGTGGTTAGCTGGCTTAGCTTCCTTTTTTGAGATCCAAGTGGTTACTTCTCTGGTATTGGTTGCATTTTATATGAACAATAACACTTTTTGGACTTGGACTCGTACACTTTTCTCATATTGTACTGTTGTCTAGACATTGTGTTTATAACACAGCATCTGATGACAAAACAACATGATCAAACTTTGATGCATCGCTAGCGAGTGCATGAACATGCTACGTCCTGTCCTTCTTGCAATTGTCAATCTGCACTGCTAACATTTAATAAAGTAGAAAATCCACACAGTGACAGTTTTGTAACAGATGAAACTCTTAACGACTAACCTTGATGTTTCTGTCCACATCTCCATTGCAGAGAGAAATGAGCGGCACAGTAAAGGATTTCCATGATGGATCTAAAGTGTTCTTTATGACCTGAAGTCATAGACACAGAAAGAGGCACATAATCATTAAATTACACATCAGCAGATATATTATGCAGTTGTAGCCACAGTAGAATTACCTCCACTTGGAGCTGTACACTTACTGTTAAAGTTAGACCTGGTTTAGCTGACAATGACCGCTCATGGTTGACAATAATGACAGTTAGATGAAGGTGCTTTTAATCCCCACTCATGACTCACCTCTGTCCTGTGCACCAGCATCCATTTGCCGTCTTCTCCCTGTTTGTGAAACTCCAGGTAGGGGTCTGACTTCCCAAAGAAGTCCTGCACAGAACAGAGACAGTTTGTTTTAAAGGCGTTTTGACGATGATTCCTGTTTTATCTTGATTTCTCCTCTCTTCAGCCAAACTGCAACGCATGATTTGACTAATAGTTTAGGTATAAATACAGTATATAGTTTATAGTAGATTAAAATGCAGTGGCCAAAAATAAAAATAAACATCATATTTCACTGAGAAGACTTTTCTTTTTGTTTAATTAATGTATGTATTAAAAGATACTTCTGCAATGACTGTACTTTGTGTTTATCCTGGTGGTTTAACCAGAGGGTGCGCAGCAGTCACACATCAGCATTAGTTCAAATCACACAAGCTGTGCTGTTCCTGACCCACTGTCATTCATCCCTTCACCATACACCCCGCCTGGTTTTCCTTTCCAGCTATCTGTCGCCATTATTTGGCGGACAAAGGTGAAGGGTGTGAAAACATTTACTGTAAACATTTTTGGTGTAGGCTTCAGCGTTGCCAGAAGTACAATAATTATCGTATTTGTATGATCATTTTGCCCTCTGTACAATGTATGATTAATAATGCCCATAAGTGCCATAAAGTACAATAATTTGAGCATTTTGTGACGCTTACAATTATGAGTTAATTTTGATAGTAGGTTATTACAAAAATTGTCACACTGATGGACTTATGGACACACTGTACACCCTTCCACGCATCATAGCTATGTCAGGTTACTTTAAAAAAAAAAAAAAAAAAAGATTTGTTGTGTAGTACAGAACCTGCCAAAATCAAAAATGATGACACAGGTTAAATAAAAAATAAATGCCAAAATGAATTAATACATTTAAAAGTAATAAAATAAATACAAAAATAAACAGAATAGTAAATAAATAAATAATTGTTACGATAATTTTAAGCCTCTGGTACGATAGTTTAACATTTCCCATTTTGCAACGCTGGTGAGCTTTCCTTGTGTGTCCTTAAGTAGAGTGTGTTTCTCCAATGCACAGTGTGTGTATGTGTATGTGTGTGTGTGCATGTGTGCGTGCGTGCTTATGTGTGTGCGTGTGCTTGTATTTGCATCCAGAGTATGTGCCTGTATGTGTGTGGGTCTAACTGCCTACCTTCTTATCCAGTTTACGCCCACTCAGGGTCAAAGTGATGATTCTGTTGTCAGACAGCTCCTGAGCTGTTATCTAAAATAACATTACAGCACAACATTAGCTGCAGCAAAAGTACTGCCAACTATTGAAATTCACATCAACATCAGCAGGTACAGCAGCAACAATAACAGTCGTCAATAACACGAACAGTGGCAGCCTCGAAAACATCTTGATCATCACTGTCATCATCAACAATAGCAAACATCCCATTATAGTGAACAACGGCGGCTTCATCCACATGACCAACAACCTTTGATAACACGGTACAGTGTGTCTGTGTGTGTGTCATGAGGAGAGACAGAAATAAAGTTTAAGATACAGAGAGAGAGTACTGATTCTTACCATAATGTATCCTTTGCCAGCTGGCTTTCCATTGGCTAAGATCAACGGTCTGTGAAGTTTCTTATTGGACACAATCTAGTGGACAATTTAAGACATACACAGAGGCAATGAATCTATTAAGCGAAAACACAAACTAAAGAAATTTGAACCACTGAACATATTTATTCTAGCCTATCCTACTCCTGAAAAATGTGGAAGTGTGATCCCAACTTTGAGCAATGTATAGCAGTCTGATCAGGAACGAGACTTTGGGTTTGAGTTTAAAATAGCGACCAGAAGTTTAAAGATTAAACCGGAAATGGAACAAAAAAAAAGAAACTGGATAGACCACATAAGATCAATACATTGAATGGCAGCTTATACTCTGTCATCCTATTTAACACATAACCAACTTTGAAAAGAGAAAGGAGAAATCATTCCATACCACTCCCAGGGTACAAATGAATTCTCCCAGGAAGTCATGTTCGTAGAGCTGTGTGGCACACTTGTCTTCATCGAACATGGCAAAGCGAAGCTTCTGGATTTCCTCAAAGTGGTAGTCCACTTGAAACTTCACCCCAAACACTGGGTTCAAGTTGTTCACAGCTGTTTCAGTGCGGCCGAGCTAAAAGACAAGAAACAATAAGAAAGACTTTTAAAGTTAAAAAAAAAAAAGCATTTAAACCATTGACTGTATATAAAGATGGACGACATGACAGCTCCTCACCCCGTGGTCTCTGGCTGTAGTAATACCACATCCTCGATGTTAGCGAATGGGACATTGGCCAGACTAAAACGTCAAAGTTTTTTTCCCTGGGATGGTATCGCTCACTTTAGGTAGTTCTTATCACGCTGATGTACTGTATGTTCAAGTGTTCATTTTTCTGATAAGTTTGGTTTTAATTAGATATTTGATGCTATAAAAATGGGTTGAGACGTCATGATTGACTCGGGAATTATACAAAGAGTGGAGATGTAACTTTAACTTTCCACAATCGTCACGAGTCTGTGTAATAGATTAGTAATAGTTTAGTAATAGTGTGTAATAGTTAGTTGTCGTGTCTTTCTAGCCAAACAGCTACCATGGTGGTAAAGTAGCAGCTAGGTGGCTCACACTACCAAGCTGCAGCCGTGCTCGGTTTGTGATTGGCTCTGGCGGGT
>CAKALG010028850.1:0-21650 GCA_916700815.1 Helicolenus hilgendorfi | reverse complement strand
CGGTCCGGCTCAAACCCGGGCCGTCCGTTCCACCCGTGGACAATGGCGACAACAGGATAAGTGGATAAATAGTTCCTATAAATAGTCTCGTCATTTCCTAAGCTCTGATAATGCAGCGGGCACCACTTCACAACAACGACTGATAGATCGCAATTACAAGATGGTAATTGTGTGCGGTGTGTGCTCGAGTGTACTCCCCATACGTGTCGTGTGTTTGTGATTATGTGACAAAAGCATCATCTGTGATGAGGACATGTGAGCAGACAATGAGGGTCCCTTGTATTTGCTGGTGGAGAGAGGGGAAGAGGACTCAGGGTTAGATTAAAGCCCATTTTGGAGGTTACAATGATACATCCTTTGTACTTTGTTCACTAAGCTATAATTACAAAGATGAGAGAAAATGGAGGCTTATTGTCAGGCTGCATTACACTTTATTATTCAAATAGCACTGCCTACAATGAGGATAATCTTCCCCCAATGTGCTTTTAATTTCCACATCTAATTTCTTCTCCGTCTTGTGTGTCTCAGCTCTAGTCAACATTATTTGCACAGCTGGTTCGGAGAAACACGGCTGGATTCAAATGTCAAAAGTCTAAATGAAAAACATCAATCATCAAAGGTTGATAAACTCATTAAAAACAGCCATTCATCAGGTGACTGTGGGCGCACTTTTTTTTTGGGAGCTGCTCAAGTATTCGACCTGAGCAGCCAAGGAGACGAGGACTTTGGACGCACAGCCAAAGACTTAATGCTGGGCTGATTACTGCCGCTAAAACCAATATTTGGAAAAAGGTGCACTATTATTATCATAAAGAGTTGGGAATGCAAACGATTATTGCTACTTTAAGGAGTGCATTAAGTGAGACTGCACAGAAAATTGATCTCTGACCTACACAAGAGAAGACATACAAGTTTGACAGCTGGCAGCTTTACAAACGGCACTTTACTGTCACACCGTCAGAGGTCAAACTCAGTCAGCAATTTTTAAACATCAAACGAAGTCGGATCTTCCAACAGCATCTAAACCACAGATTTTAATATTCTTCTGTTTTTACAGCTCTGCATGGACCGAAACCAGCTTACATCTCCGATCTCCTCCGTCTCTATTCTACCTCCAGACCCATGAGATGCTCGGACCAGTTACTCGTCACCATTTCATTCTCCCAGTTAAAGTCAGAAGGCTCCCAGATCGTGGAATAGGTCAGTGGTTCCCAACCTTTTCTATCGCTGAGTAATCTGACGCCCCCAGAAGTGACATATTATGGATATTTCATATTATATTCAATAACAGTACAGAACAACTGATAAACTGTAAAATTAACCCAAATAGTGAACACAATAACTGCAGGAAGTTTATGTAAAATGAGCGATTTGGATGAATTTTTCAGCAGATTATTTCCTGTGATTATTGCATCAGAGTTTTGCTGTTATTTTTAGGGACTTTAAAAACAAATCTCTGCCTGTATTATGTATTTCTTTGAATTTTTAACAATCATATTTCTTTTTTGACATATTCAGAGTTTTCTTCTCCATGACGCTTGGCCCTTGTTCTATTAGGTCTTCGGTTGTTTTAACTGCGTACTTTTAAAATTTTTAAGTTTATATCTTAAATAATAATCCAAACTTTAAAAATAACCATTTCATTTTGTTTTCTTCACAGAAATGAATGAAATACTGAGATATAGGCCAACTATATATTTAAAAAAAAAAAAGGATGTCTTATAACCTTTAAAATCAAGACGGCCTAGTGGGGGTCGGGCCCCGCAGGTTGGGGATCAGTGCAATAGTTTATTCCTCACTGTCAGATCCCCCTCCTCTATCACCACAACACACATTCAAAATTAAAATTAAAATGACGGGTAATAATAAATTACGACGGGATTTTTACAACCCTGTCCAGTTTGAAAAAAATAATGTGTTTTTTGAACATTAAAGCATGTAAGCATGATTTAGTAGAAACCCAAAATGCAAGTATGAACCTGGAAATGAGCAGATGTCCCCTTTAAAGTAAGCACTTTTCTCACTCTTTGTCACTCTTTGTGCTTTTGAGAAGAGACTCTCCAAAAGTGTGCATTGTAGTAAATCTATTGTGCATCGACAACAAAGTCACGAAAAAGACACACGGTTCATGGACAGAGATCAGGAAGGCAGCGGGACGCCATCAGGAGGAGGCGCCTTCAAGGGTGGCCATTCAGTATCCTGATAATCAGACTGAACTGCCGTTGCACTTCATCCATTCAGCCTGACATCGTGTTCATGTTAGAAGATTTCTTGTTGGGAGAGGTTATGCTCTAACCGATCAATAGCAAGTGACGAATCTGTCAGGCAAAAGTAATTTCCAGTTGACTCGGAAGCTATAGTGGCGGTTGCTAGGAGCATTAACTAACTTGACATTTTTCACAAAGGCCGAAGAAAAAAGATTCAGTTGGATGTCGTTCGACGTCACTTTGTACAATCTACTTCATTTTAAGAAAAAGCTGAAATTCCCCGTCCATCCAGCTTTGAGACTGACAATCTTTACCTTTACCACTAAACTACACCTTCAGAAGATCGTGTCCCGGTTGACCAGGAGTCACAACGCTGCGCAACAAACCACCACATTTTGAACGTTAGCACTTGCCTTGATGACAGAAGCTCTGACGGGCCAAGTGCTGATGATCAAGCTGACTCCTTTTCTCTTTTACTCCTCCTCATTCACTCCATCTCCTTCCATCTCCCACATCGGCCCAATCAGGCTAATGAGGCTCGCACTTCCTCCATCCCTTCCTGCTCGCTAAAGTGGCGATTGATTGGAGGGGTGGGAAAGCTTTTAACAAGGGAGGGGTGGGAGAGAAATAATTAGCACGAATGAGCTTTTCTGCAAACTCCTTCAGTTTGGCTTTTCCATTTTCCGTTTATTTACTGACCTGGACAACATTAGGGATTAACTCTCCAAGGGTATGTTAACTTCTCAATGTCAGGGTGTAAATCAATCTGAAGCTGTAAACCGAGGCCCGCCAACGTCTCGCTCCTCTCGGGTCACATCCCTGAGATGATGTCGAAATGGAAGCGGTAAAGAAATAGAAGAGATAGAGATGCACCACGAAGAATCGTAGCTTTTCTCCAATCTTCCCACTCAAATTGAGACACAAACTGGACATCAGAGCATCCCGCGGAAACTCGGGCACTGAACCTTGAAAGCTCAAATTTTTCAGTGCAGAGAGAGCATTAATGCCGCTGCCCAAATGACCAGTAAAGTGGTCTTTCTGACAGTTGTACCGTAATTAATTCAGACATATCTGGACTGGAAAAACTAGAGCAGCAGCACTGTCTAAATTCATGCCGCAGCCAATTCACGGAGTCACTGCAGCCTCCAAACTTCGCCCGTGGCAAAGACACAGATCCGAGAGGACAGAGTGGACATAACACGACTTCAGTGCTGTGATGAACGTCTAGATTTAAGCTAGGAGCAGGCAATGTGCATGTTGAGAAACCTCAAAAAAGTACTAGCAGAACTAGCAGAAATCTACAGCTGGACGTAAAACAAAATATCAGTCACAAACAGTTTAAAAGCTACTTTTAACGTGAATCTGAAGCATATAGAGCCTGATTCCTCACAGCGGTGAGCCTTAGATCGTGAATGAAATACGCCTACAGCCTTTAATTTACTTTGCCATCAAAAGCGAACCACTTCAAGTGGGCGTGGAAGAATAATTCCCTATTCATTTGATATGTATTTTTAAATCATAAGGAGGATTAAGTGAAAAGCCTGAAAACAAATACAGAGAAATTACTATAGCTTAGATATTAGCTCTCTTCTGAAGCAATATTACTGCACAGGAACTGTGGTAATTATAGCAAGCATGTCTCCTCAGTGACCGGCTACTCTACTGACATTAAAGATTTAAATTTCAGTTTTAAAGAAATTCTTTTGATACACACATCTTTCATAAAGTCCAGTCTTCACTACAGAAGAAAAATATTATATTCAAAGCACATTGAATGAAACAGTAGATGTGTTCACACATTAAATGCAGTAACTTAAAGGTCCTGTTATTACTGTCTGTGGCTGTGAATCAAAGATGACATCCAGTGGTTCTGGCCTATGAGCCTGGCATGTATTAATCGATTACACTTTTATTCATTTGACTGAAAATTAAATCAGTAACAATTTCGATAATCAATTGTGATTTTTTCAAGCAAAAATGCAAAAAAAATAACTGCTTGCAGGCTCAAAAATGGGAAGGTTTCCTGCTTCCCTTTATCTGACATGATAGTGAACTGAAAATATACAGCAATATACAGCTCAACGCCTGTAGAATAAAAAAGACCGCTTACAGTGAGGAGGTGGATGAGTCCAACAAACACACGACTTTCAATCAGGAGACCGTGTTCGAGACCAGTATTTTGTTTTGCAAGTGACGTTAGTGACGTTTGTGAAGTGATTTCCGTACTTGTGTTATGTTGTTTCCGTACGTATTATACTTAGTTTACATACTTATTTTAAGCCCAACCATGACATTTTTTCCTAAACCTAAGTGGTTTTGTTGCCGAAACCTAACTGCAGACGTTACCAGAATTCAGTTGCGTGGCCTATAATTTTTAGGCGTATAAAAAGCCTCAAATGCATCCTCATGACACGCAGAATGCCGTTGTTATGTCGTGCTATCTATACGCCTTCCTATGAGACCGGCCTACCAGTTCCTGTTATCTGTTTCAGTATTTTGCCGGTTTGACTGTGGTCCTCAGCTCGTCCCATCACTCCCCTGATCTCTACCTGCCCTCGTTCCTCTAATCAGCTCACTCTATAAAGGTCACTGAGGGAATTGATCAGCCTTTTGTTTTAGCGTCCAGCCTTCTTGTCCCACCTGCCTGTTGTTGTGACCATTTGCCTGCCAACCCTGTGGCTTTGTTGACCCGTTTAAACTGACCATCAATGGTAACTAAATCTATTTATTTGAGAACAGTTTCGAGATACTTATGTACAATTTTAAGTCGCTTTATATTATTACTCCACTACATTTCAGAAGCAAATATTGTACTTGTTTTCTTTACTTTACTTTGATCTAACACATTTAATTTAAATTGACATACAAATACATATTAACTTATAAATATGGTACATTATTGTACATTAAAATACCATATAGTATATAAAGTAGTTAAAATTAACTTAGCCTCACCCAACAACAACATTTAAATGTTGCTAATTAATCAGTAATAATAATAATGCAACAATTGCATTACAGCTGCAACAATTAACCAATTAATCGATTACTTCAATCAGTTTCAGTCATTTTTTTAAGAAGAAATAGTCTAACTTCTCTGATTCCAGCTTCTTAAATGTGAATACTTTCTGGTTTCTTTCCTCCTCTATGACAGTAAACTAAATATCCTTTGAGTTGTGGACAAAACAAGACATTTGAGGACGTCATCTTGGGCTTTATCGAGAAAATAATCAGTATTTTTACAGTGTGGTATTGCTATTTTTATTCAAAAGCAAGATCTCAATACTTCTTCATCCACTGCTGACCATCCGCTAACGGGCTTCGTTTTTCCCTTCAAACACAGTAAACTTTGTTTCATACTGAAGTCCATTGCCGACGTGACTTAGCGCTCTGGGAACCTGCAATGGATATATTTTATTATTTTCTGACATTTTATTGGCCGATAATGCCAATTGCCAATCGTTGATTGCCAGTTAATCTGCCGAATGTTTTGAATCAACAAAACATTCGGCAGATTAACCGATAATGAAATTAACTGTTAGTTGGAAGCTGTAAGCTAATGAAAATGATCTAATTCTGCACTAAAAACCTTCCACAAAAAAGCACAGCACATTTTGCTCAATAAATAAAACATTTTTCATAATCAATGTAAACTTTTCAGTATTCTTTGAGGTGCACCATCAGTACCCGACCCTGCCTTTGACCCTGCCTATCACCACCACTGCTTACTGTTGACCTCACTGTGATTAAAATCCATACAGATCTGACTCAGGTGCATTCCCCCCACACACATTCTTTTACTGGCTTTAATCCTCCATCCACTAAAAATAAAAGCAGGTCTCCGTTTGGCACACTCTGCTCAACGCCCACCGCTGTTATGTCGTCCTAGTTTAGTAGCTGGTAGCGCGGTGAGGTGGTCATAGCACGGCTAAGATTTGACAGCACGTCATATTTACTCCAAAACTGAAGCAGCCAATTTGCCTCAGTAAGTGCGTGTGTGTACAGACAGTTGACGGGCATATTGTGAGAACGTGTCCATTAGCGCTGCTTCACAAAACACACAGTCAGCAGCGCAGTGGGGATACTGCTATAGGAACTAGAGCTAAGGAAGTACAGTAACTACGGCGGGGAGAAGCGGCGCAGCTCAGGAGGGATCTGAAACCTGTTCTGCTTCATAGCAGCAGCTCATTTTACTTTCTGAGTAAACAACACAACTCTAAATTAATTCATACAGAAGCAGAAAGGTCGGCTGAGATTTTATCTTCCTTTAATTTAACCGCCCCCTTATGCATCAAAACACACACACATAAACACACTCAGGCCCGTTTCATAGTATCTGTTTTGAGGCTTTCCACACATGTAAAATACTTGTCTGCGATGGCAAACTTGGTGTGACATTTTGCATCTTGTAATATGAGCACGTCCTAAGAGGAGCTGACAAGAGCTGGAGGGTAGATGTATGGTAACTGCAGCACAGAGCGCACACAGTGTGGCGGCCTGTGGGACCTCAACGGTCTCCGTTCTGGGCTCTCCATCACCTCCTCTGACCCCCGTTACTACCAGGGAGGCTGGGTGGATCACAACAACACATCCCTCCTGATTAAAACCTCGGATAAGTGACTTGATGAAAAAGTGGCAGCCATCTGAGGATGAAATGCAGCCTTGAAAACATTAATTCCTCCAGCAGGAAAAAAAAAAAAGATGCTACAGCTGGCTACAACATGATTATCCTCTAATAAGTGCCACACGACGTGCATACTTAAAACAAACAGACTATCAACAGCTTAAGCGCTGAGACTGCAGTAGATACTGTGGCATTCAAAGTAGATCTGTGACAGAAATCACTTAATCCTTGGCCTGATGCTGGAAAATCCCTCATAAAGTGGTTAAGCATGCGAAGATTTCCACTCTCTGTCCCTTATTACTCCAGTCAAATGAGGAAAATGTAGCTCAGGTGAGATTGGAAAAACAATTTTCGCCGCTCTGAAGCAATTTACAACCACAAGTCAGGCCTGACAATCTTCCATACACGCTCATAGCAGAGTGGCGAAAGCATGCATGTCTGCCAGGCCGATTTTGGCGCTAAGCTCCACTGACAAAGCCAGCTAAGAACCAGTGAAGCCTTGCAGAAGCAGTGTGTCGCTGTGCCACTGTAGGGTAATGCTCTTGTATGGGGCTCTACCTGCAGAACCGAGGGTTAGCCTGTTTTATCCTCTTAAAATCACCACACAGGATCACTGAGCACATCTCTCTCACCTCTCTCCTCCAGCTGCTCTAGTCGATGTCCTGCTGCCTGTCTGTCTGGGTGCACTCATCCATGCCTTGCCAACGCCGCGGCCCCTTCATCCTCTATAACATAACCCCCGAGCCCCACAACCGCAACCCCCACTGCAGCTATCGGTCATCATCAACCACGGACTTCTCTGGAATCAATAAAAGATGCTCCACCGCTGGGTTGAATTTATATTGCACCCGATGGAAGCATCCAAGCTCAAAAAACACTGATGTTCAATAATTGATGCTTATCCTATCCTCATACAGTGCATATTGAAGAGGTGGGACCAAGTCATTGTTTTGCAAGTCACAAGTAAGTCTCAAGTCTTTGCACTCAAGTCCCAAGTCCTAAACTTTGAGTTTCTAGTCCTAAACAAGTCATAATGCGCTTTTCAACAAATGTAATGCCATTTTAACAACAGAGTAACTGGTGCCAACTGGTGCTCAGTAATGTGTTCAACAAAAAAAATACTTTTCAGGGATTCAGCAACAAACCACAAAAGCTAAAAATTCAGTTTGTTCAGTTAAGTTTTTTCCCCCATGAGTAAATTCAACTTTTTAACGATTTATTGGTTTCAGATCAATCTTTAGACTTTACATAAAGTGAGATAATGTCAAAGAAGCTCTGATTATATCAGACTTTATCACAGCGTGCCACCTCCACTAATATCCAAAACCTAAAGACATTCAATTCTGTTAAATATGACAAAGAAAATTAGTAAATCCTCACTTTTCAGAAGCTGGAATCAGAGAATATTTAGCGTTTTTGCTTGAAAAACGCCTGAAACAACAAATCAATTATCAAAATAGTTGCCCATTAATTTGACTAATCGATTAACAGTTTTATCGTTGCAGCTCTAAAAGGATAATACAGTAGAGCTGCAACGATTAATCGATTAGTTGTCAACTATTAAATTAATTGCCAACTATTTTGACAATCGATTAATTGGTTTGAATTTTTAAGAAATAAAATTCTCTGATTCCAGCTTCTTAAATGTGAATATTTTTCTGGTTTCTTTACTCCTCTATGACAGTAAACTGAATGTCTTTGAGTTGTGGACAAAACAAGACATTTGAGGACGTCATTTTGGGCTTTGGGAAACACTGATGGACATTTTTCACCATTTTCTGACATTTTATAGACCAAACAACTAATTGATTGATTGAAAAAATAATCAAAAGATTAATCAACAATAAAAATAATCATTAGTTGCAGCGCTATAATACACATAACACTGCAATACAATACAACACTACACCACATTTTCTGACATTTTTCAGACAAACTACTAATCAATTAACAAGAAAATAATCTGCAGATGAATTGATAATGAATACAATCGCTGGCAGCCCTAATGTTTGAAACTAGACGTGAAAAATTGGAGTTGTGTTCAAGGACGAGACATTTAAATGTCGTAACGCGTTCACAACAGCAGTTTGTGCCACTAAACCAACTGGAGCGAGGCAGCAAGGAACCATCACCTGACAACTCAAGCACCAGGAGTAACCAGCGAGGCAGTCGTCAAACATCTGTCAAGCAGTCAAGAAACACTGTGTGTCAGAGGACGTTATAAAGATGGTGAGCCCGAGAAGACAGTCTGAAAAATGTTTACATCCTCAGAAAAACTTTCCACAGAGTTCCCAAAAACAAACTGCTTGACAGGAGTGAGTTGAAAATGTGACTGTAAACAGAAGTAATGCCTCTGAATAACAGTTTTTATTGTGATTTCATGCTGACTTATTTTACTGAAGCAACGCAATTTAAAAATGTGAATGTTATTATTTATTGATTGATTTACTGTATTTTATGTTTACTTAAATGTGACATGTATTTGCATTTTTGTAGGGCTGCATCTGACGATTATTTTCTCGATTAATCGATTAGTTGTTTGGTTGATAAAATGTCAGAAAATGGTGAAAAATGTCGATCAGTGTTTCCCAAAGCCCAAAATGACATCCTCTAATGTCTTGTTTTGTCCACAACTCAAAGATATTCAGTTTACTGTCGTAGTGGAGGAAAGAAACCAGAAAAATTGAATTTTCAATTTTTTTTTCTTAAAAAATGACTAAAACCGATTAATTGATTATCAAAATTGTTTGGTGTGCTGAGACCCCGTATGGAGCTGACACTTTCACTTTCAGTTTGTAGCGTCCGTCGTCCGACTATGTATTGATAACAGGCCGTTGATACACCAATATGAACTAAATGGGTTTTATTTCTATAAAAAAAAAACGCAGTCGGGGCGGTGGGTACGTAATCCTTGTATGCCCGACCACCGTGTAACACTTGTAACAACGACTACCGCGGCAAGCCTAATCTTCAGGCTTTGAATGGCATCTCAAGTTAAAATGAACGTTGGTAACTTTGAGCAAATATGATAAAAATAAGTTATTTTTATAAAACGGTCACTATATCTTCTTCCCTACTCTGCCTCTGATTGGCCAGTACTCATTGCCTTCGTTGGTTGGATTGGTTAGGTTAGGCATGAGTAGTGAGACTGGTTAGCGTTAGGGTAAGAATATCACAGTAAGCCAATCAGAGACAGAGTAGGGCGAGTCATAGCCTTCGCTGTAGTATGATTTGTAATAATCGCTAGCCGGCTACAGCTCGGTTGTTTCGATTCGGGCGCGATAGAAACTTGCAAATGCCATTAAAAGCTCTAGGAGGGCAGAGGAACATGATATTTTTCAGATCACCTGTGTCATGCACTACTGTCAGGATATAGTGACCATTTTATAAAAAATAACTTTATCATATTTGCAAAGTGACACTTTAATTCTGTGAAAATCCAAAAGCTTTTCAAGTCTACCATTAGTCATAACCAGGTTTTTGTGCCTGGCTTCTAGGAAGAAATGCTCGTCTTTGTACCTTTTTAAAAGGCTGCGTCACACTGATGCCACGCTGATGGTTAAATGGCGCTTTCAGTGGAATCTGTAGGTGAGACAAAGTGTTGCTACGCCTGCCTCATGACTTTCTGACCTTTTTTTCCTCCCAGCTATCCATCCCCTTATCCATCCAGGTCTCTTTCTAGGTTTCTTATCTGTGAGGAAGTAACAGTGTTGTCTACCTTCAGACACTCTCTCACGTCCTGTCTGTCACCTGCAGGCCAGGGAAACTATTGGCTCTAATCTTGTATCTCTCAGCTGTTGCCACGTGAGTGGGTTTCCGGTGCCAACCAGCAGCTTTATCTCTGACCTGCAGAGGAAAACCTGGGAGACCCTATCTCATGCGCACACAAACATGAGAGCACACCTGCACTCAAAACACAAACGTACACCACTCATCATGCACCGCCCCTCCAAACATGATCGCACCGCACACACACATTCATGTGTGCTGTCTGGCAGGTGTAGCTGTGAGCAGGTGTAAACATGCAGATGTAAATAGTCTTGTCAATACATCCAGACATGTATGTGTGCAAAGGTGTCAGTCCTATATAATCACGCAGACTCTCAGCAAGCAGAAATAGTGACGATGACGAGTGGTTCAAGCTCTAAAGATGGAGATAGGAGCAGAATATTCTTTATCTCTTGACGGTGCACAGCTTAATTTTAGGGACAGTTTTTTATAGTCTAGCCTGAAAGATTTATCAGCCGACTCTGTCGCTGCATTTACTCCAATGGAGTTAGCTCCACCAGAAAATTACACAAAAAACACAGAGAGAACTTACTGTATATGTCCAGTTTTTAAATCTTTTTCAATTAAATTTAAATTCTACGCTGGAAAAAAAAGGCCAAAATGAACAGCGTTTAATGTCAAACGCGCTGAGGGTAAGTGCTGAAATGGAAATGAGGAATAAAACTTTTGAGAGTGAAAATGCAGCTCAGTAGAGCTAAGCAAATTTGCATTTAATCAATTTGAAAAAAGGTTTTAATGCAAAGTTAGTTGCAGAGACGTCGTTTCCACACACACACACTCGCACACACACTCCAAGAACTCATCACTCCAAAGACATTTCATTGTGCAATCCATCTTAATCAGCTAGCCCATCAGAGACAATATATCCTCCCCTCCATCTCTCTCTCCTCCTCTGGACGGAGTGATTGAGGGGTGTAAAGAGGAGGATGTTTCTACCCGCCGTCTCCTCCCCCCAATATGCCCCCCCTCCTCCTCCTCCTCCTCCTCACCAAGACGGCTCTTAAGTGCTTGTGGGTTTTTATGTTTGTAGTGTTTTATAGGAGTGGGCAGGAGCCAGGGGCTGTAAAAGTGTGGAAGGAAGGAGGGAGGGGGAGGAGAAGAGGAGGAGAAGAGGAGGAGTGGAGAGTTACTGTAAATCCGATCTTTACTGAGAGGGACACAAACGACAAACAGCGGCCGCCCAGCCTCCACGCAACGTCCTCTTTACCTGATCAATCAGTGCTGACTGAGGGAAGGACAGAAGGAAGGAAGTAAGAAAGAGGAAAAGCATACTACTTAGTAGGGGGTGGGAGAAAAAAAATCGATTCACCTATGTATTGCGATTTTTTTTACGATTTTGAAATTGATTTTTTAATACCAGAATCGATATATTTGCTTCATTTGAGTCTATGCAGAGGTAGAAGGAAGTTACCGCTTTTATTGTTGTAGTCTGAGTAACGTGACGTCATATCTGTTACGTATCCGTAAAAAAACAAACAAACTGCAGCCGGCCGCAACGAGAAAGTAGAAAACGGCGGAGGATCCGCGTGGATACGACCTGAACCCTCACATGTTAAATCCAAAGTGGTAAACACTACACATACAGTAAAGTATGGAAACACTTCGGGTTTCACACATTACCTGGAAAAGTAGACATGATGGCTAAAGCTGCATGTTAACTCTGTCATGGACAGCGAACGTTATCGTATCGCAGTAACGTGCAGCCAAGCCGGCCGTCACTCGCATCTCCGTGATCAAATCGGCCGATGCTACAACTGTAGAGCACCTGTATACTGACATTATGGTAAATGCATTCAAACGGCCCCGATGGAGCTGACCATGGCTGTATAAAGAGCACGGAGCTGACGGGAGAGCTAGCGACGCACTTGGTAAAGTTAACGGAAGTATACATGTTTGACTACGTCCGGTTCACAAAGGGAACTGTATATACAAAATACATATATATAAATAAGATTGATTGGATCATATTCCCCAGAGGTATAAAACATTACATGTCCCTTATAAATTAAAAAGAAAATAACACTATTTTTTGAGAGAAATATCTTTATTCTTTGATTTTTGGATTGCTGGAAAAAAAATGGAATAAATAATGCCTGACAATGACTGATATATTTGTCTTCAGGACATCTCTGACTACATACATGCTGAAAATCAAACATTTTTACTGTATTTATTTAGATATTTTTCAAAGTAAAAGTTCCTAGAAGTGTATGATTCAACTTTTTCTCATGGTTTAGTGTTAAAAAAGTTAACAAAAATTGCAATAAATTATAATACTGAATCGCAATAGATATCGAATCGACACCAAAGTACCGTGATAGAATCTAATCGGGAGATCGGGAGGTGTATCGTCCCAGCCGTATATATGTGTGTGTTTTTGTGTGTCTGCAGTCAACTGCTCATCATCACCAGCCAGCCAACCTACCCACCAGTCTGCCGGTATAGCGTATAATTGGGCGCAGTTGGCTTCCATTGAATGTTTGCTGCGTTACGGGCTAAATGATTCTTCAAGGCCTCTCATAGCAGCCAGAGAAAAAATCCACAATACTCCCCTCCACATGTCAAAAACCACAGGCGCTGATTTGGCTGCTTTCTAAAAACGCTTCACTCTTCGATCTGCAACAGGAGAATAAGCTTGTGAGCGATTTTCTAAATGAGCGTAACTAACTGTCTCTTTTCTAATTGTCCTCTTGTCCCTGGATGTCTGTTGGCTTCTCTCGTTTATTTTAATGTCATATCTCTTTAAGTGCGACTGACATCGCTGAAAGCCTCTTAGTCAGTCAGTTAGTCATCGAATGAAAAGGTCAGCCGCTTAGTCGACAAAATGACTACGGAGACAGTCAGCTGGCTGGCCAGTCAGTCAAACTAACAGAAAAAGGATGATCTGCTTCCCAAACCCCCTTTTTTGGGTACCCTGTACCTGCTTGTTGCCATGGCAATGCAGTCGGAGATTTAAATACTAGCCTGCGTCCTCTCCCTACCTCTCTTTCATCCTCTTCTGTTCACTCCTCCAGACTCTCCCCTCGCTTTTTGTGAGTCGGCGTGCTGACTCTCTCTCACGCTCCGTCTCTCAGTCATGTTTCCTCTGGCGTTGTTGTGTTTTTTTCAGTCTCCCTCCCTCACCTTGCCTTCGTCCTCTCTGCTAAATGACACTTTACTAGCTGTTTCCTCCTGTTAATTCCCCGCTACTTTGCATGGGGCGACTCTGTAAAAAGCTCTTGTAAAAACACACAAAGTCGCCTCTACGGGCACACGAGAGACAAATTACAATTACTTACTGTACATACACACTCGTAATTACTTTAACATTTGCAGGCAGATGCACGATTGCTCCCAAGCACAAGCAGTAATGCCATAAATGAGAGTGAAAGATCAACATATTCACTGGATGCTGGCACGGCGCACACCTGCTGACAGTCAGCTGCCAATGAAGATCTGTCATTTTCTGCTAAAGCCTCATCATCAAGCATCATTTAGGCGTGCTGGCCTGCCTTCATCCCCCTCCCCCCCCGATGCACTGTCTGTGCCAAAATGCCGATTAAATTTCCCCCAAATGCCCAAACAGCCTCGTGGGAAAAGGTCTTCAATGAATGAGCTGGCTTTTGGCTCCATCTAATGGTCACTGGAAAAGGCTCTAATCCTACTGGAAAACAACAACTGATAGGAGGAAGTGTGAGCAATATACCTGTCTTTAAAAGGTGTATATAGATCATATGACTCATTAAATCAAAATGTATTAGATTAGATCAGTGGTTCACAACCTTTTTCTTTAAGGGACCACTTTTCTAACATTTAGTAAACTGACGACCCCTGACTAATATTTTATGGATATTTCATATTATATTCAATGCACACCAATAACAGTGCAGAACAGCTGATAAACTGTTCAATTATACCAAATAGTGAATGCAATAACTGCAGGAAGTTTGAGTAAAAGGAGTGATTTGGATGCATTTTGGGCGGATTATTTCCTGTGAATATTGCATCAGAGATGAGTCTTCCTGTTATTTTGAGGAACTTCTGATACAAAATGTTGTCTGTATTATGTATTTTTTTTATTTTTAACAATAATACATGCTTAATGGGCTTCTTTTTTGACAAATTCAGGTTTTTCTTCTCCGTGACGCTTGGCCATTGTTCTATTATCTCTGGTTGTTTTAACTGTGTACTTTTCTAATGCAGGACGAGGCTGAATATAACTGGCGTTCAGGTCATTCATCCTGTGAGATGTTAAGTTTATACCTTAAATAATGTAAATCAACAACAGAGTGGATAAACTGAATTTCCCTTCAGGGATCAATACAGTTTATCTTCTTCGTCTTCTGAATAATAATCCAAATTTTAAAAATAATAATTTAATTTAGTTTTCCTCACAAAAATGAATGAAATGCTGAGATATAGGTCAACTGTATGTTGTTAAAAAAAGTTGTCTTACACCCCTTAAAATCAAGTAGGCCTTGCGACTCCCGTTAAGCTTTGACGACCCCTTGCGGGGGAAACCTGCCATATGGGTGCAGTGAAAGTCGTTGCTCTACAGGGATGAAGGTTTTCCTGCATCGTCCCTTTTCTATGGCGAGGCTGCGCTAACTCAGTCTGTACTTCGTCATGGTTCTTTTTAATTCTAGATCGTTTACCATCAAATAGTCTGCTATAATGTACTGTCGATTTAGAGCCAGATAGCATTGCATTTTGCTCTGTGCCTTTGTTTGTGTTTGCAACTAGGTGATGTACGTTTCTAGGTGATCTATGTTTTAGATGTGTCCAAAACTTAATTGATCTTTTTTTTGTATATTTTATTACTAGCTGATATTGGCCTGCCCAACGCTGCCCTGCATGCATTACTTATAGTTTTTCTCTGGACGTGTAGGAGAATCTTACAGAACTCTGCATGCAGCATCTCAACGGGGTGTTTATCCCACTGAGTGAAGTCTTGTTTTGTAAGTGGACCCCACACATTGCTGCCAGAGAGCGCAATCGGTTCAATAACAAATTAGAATTGGTATTTCGGTTTCGACATTTTTCTTAATGGCATAGAATGCCCTGCGTGTTTTCTCTCTCAGCTCATGAACTGCCTCATTAAAATGTCCAGTTGAACTTATTATTAAACCTAGGTAAGTGTGTGTGTCTGCATCAACATGTTTTGTACCAACTAAGAACTTTGGATTCTGAGATCTGGATCTTTTTTTAGAAAATCATTATTTTGGTCTTTTGAGGGTTTACTGTCGGGGCCCAGGTCTGACTGATCCAGCAGGTCCAGGATCTGCAGTAGCAGGTCGTCTGCAAAGAGCTGGCATTTCACCTCCTTATGGGGGAGTCTTACACCAGGGATAGGGGACTTTTCTATTACAGTAACCAAATCACTGACGTAAATTACAATTACATTTTCCTATGGTCTGCAGCAGAGCATTTCAAAAGGTTTTTTCACCATGTTAAAAATAATGAACTGAATGAACTCAATTCTTTTATTTTTATTTTAGCATGTGTTCACATCAGCTGAGACAATTAGTCAATATATCAATTGACAGAAGATTATTTGGCAACAATTCTGATCACAAATTAACTAACTTTTATAAGTTGTTTAAACAAAGCAAATATGGCCGACACTATTTATTTTAAACTGAATATCTTTGGGTTTTGGACAGTCAGTTGGACAAAATGAGACATTTAAAGATTTTACATCCTCGATGTAAGAAGGAGAGGTTCCGCAGGTCCTTCATCCCAGCAGCTATCAGACTCTATAACTCCTGCTCTTCCTGACCATGTGCAATCTTGCACATGCACATCTCGAAGTGCAATCTTGCACTTTATGTATATATCATGTGGATTGTGTATATAGTATTTTATTCGGTGTACTTTTGGTGTATTTTTCTTGTGTATATTTTGTATATTTTTGATAGATGTGTATCTCCTGAGCTGTCTACTTTCTGCTGTGGAGAGTGAATTTCCCAGCTGTGGGATTAATAAAGTCTAATCTAATCTAATCTAATCTAAAGATGTAACTTTGGACTCTCAAAACTTGTGATGGACATTTTTTACACTTTTGTGACATTTCACAGACTAAACGATAAATTGATTAGTTGAAAAAAATAATCAACAGATTAACTGATAATTAAAATAATCATAGGTTGCAGCAGTAACCAGTTCATGCTTTTGTTTGGTCATGATAACAGATGTAGTGTCCCCAAAACAAATTTCTCAGGTATACTTCATAAACAGGACAAAAAAAGCAATAAGTCTGGTGTGCAGGGACGCTCGTGTTCTTGTCTTAACTTTCTCTTACTTTTTTTCGTATTGTGGCTCGTACGAGTGTACTCTGTAACTTCAGATAACTGTATAAATGACCTGGGTAAACTTGATGAATGCCACCTGTGCGTAAATGAGCGTGTGTTCATGAGAATAGTATGAGAATTGTATGAGAATTGTAAATTAGAATAATTAACGCTATTGACAAGCCAACCACAAGGGATGACAAGTAACCGCCACGACTTTTGTTTTTTAATTCTTTGCAATGGGAGCGGCGCTTTTTTACACTTTGCTACAAACACCAGCTGCGTGACGAGGTGCTCAGCGTCTATTCTGCGCTGAGCGCTGCGCGTTTGGTGTTTTTTTCTGGTCGCTGAGAGTTGAAAAATGTTAAACGTTGAGTAAAACGCTACGCTCACCACTGTTACTTTTTACCCAACCGTCCAATCACAGTGGAGGAGGGCGGGACAATTACCACAAAGACCAACCATCACATCCTACACAGGCTACAAGTGCTGAAGAACAACAAAAAGGAGGAGAAATTATAAACATAAACCGGCCCTTCCCTTCATCCAGAGCAAATACTCTACCTTGTGCCAACATTTTCACTCCTGCAGATATTCCGTATCATAGCAACCAGACGTGACCGAAGCGTGTAAGCTGCACCTCATTGGACTTCTGTGTTCTGAATTTAACAATAAACAGCCTCGCAATGAAGCTTATTTACAGTATATAGCGCTAAAATCAGGATAAATCAGGAGCTGTTGAGCCAATGATTATCACCGCAGGGGCGGTTCATTCACAGCGACAGCCCAAGTTGGTATTAAATTCAAGACTAGTTATTTCACACAGTTCCATTTCAATGCAGTTTATCCGTGATTTGATCAGTACTGAGACTTCACACAAACGCCAGCGCTGCTTTCAAGTTGCTTTGCCTACTTTTGAAGTTTCCAGGGAGCCGGTCAGCAGTGGTGCTGATCTTACTCCCTTTTGTTGTTCTTGTTTTCTTATGTACTGTATGTACACGGACTACAGTAGAGAAAACTTCAGAGTACAAACCTGTTGGTAACCACAAAAAAGCCTGCAGCTGTCCCACCCACACACTAAGAAAAACATCATACCCATAATGAGCACAAACCACCATCGTAGTTGCTGAATTAATATACAGTACATTCACATTGATGCACAAACAGACTTTTTTAATCCACTGTCCCTCTCATATTCCCCTCTGGTTTGTTTTCTTCTCCACATTGTTCTTGTGCAGGTGTTTCTTTTTTCCCTGCTGAATACCAACTTACTTTTGTTGCAAAATAGAGGAAATAAAATTATGTTTTATCTTGTTTTTCATTTTATTTCATCATGTGTGAACACAGATAACTGGTGACCATGCTGGATGACTAATCAATGCACTGAAACACTCATTTACACACACATACCTGCATTGACGATAGCGTCTATCTCCAGCTTGGTGATGTCGCCGCTGTAGAGGGAAATCTTCTGGTCCAACTTTTCATTCCTCTGGTAGAGAGGTTTTCCAGAACCGCCTGATAATGAGACACACACACACACACACACACACACACACACACACACACACACACACACACACACACACACACACACACACACACACACACACACACACACACACAGTACATTCAGTCTCAGGATCAGTTGTATTTACCTGGTAAACTGGCACAAGGAATGTGTCTTGGTTGTTTGCTCCTATACTTGTACACTGCTGCTGTATTCTATTCTAATTTACAGTGAAAAGACTTTATGCTGAATATACCCTGGTCTACTCTGGACATACATTTAAAATTGATTTCAACGCCCATTTTATAGATTCAGGTACAAAACTGAGATATTAACCTACTTAACTGGATATCTTTGTTCATGCACTCAGACTGGCACGATTCAATGATTTATTGCCACAAAATGAAGGTGTATATACAGGCTCACAGGCAGGTTCAGGTACAGGGTCAAAGTCAGGGTAAAGTTCAGGTTCTGGTGGCTTGAAAGCAAAAGTATAAAGCACGAAACTTTGGCGATCTGGCAAGGAGTGAGTGGGAAAATCTGGTGAAATATCTGCAAGGCTGATGAGGAAAGTGGGAACAGGGGAGCGGTTGAGCGGGGAATGTCAGGTGACTGGGACTGGAGGGAAAGTTACGGTTATACTGCGTTCCATTTACCTCAAAAATTGAAAATTTTGAGCATACAATCACCGTAGCAACATGTCCACAGATAGAAATTAGACAGTACTGCGTGTACGACTGATTTAATGAGACACAAATAAGACAGAAGTGCTGATAAACTAAGGTTGACCCAAATGCTTTGAAGCTTTGACCATTGCCATGGTAATCGACCTCCAAATCAGTAATCGACTGCTTCAGGGATTTTTTTTGATTATGCAAGTATTTAATAATAAAGTGTAAAATAGCCCATGAAATATGGAATAATACCACAACATTATTTATTATTCATATTCAACATTAATATTGCTGTTTGTTGTGTGTAGAGGTGAGTGAGTGGACAGTAGTGCAGCAGCGGCGCTGTCCCGAGCATTGAAACAAGGGAGATGGAGACAGACAGACAGAAGAACATGTCAGCCTGCTGCCCTTGGTCACACCGCGAAGCTTCGAATACCTTCGAATATTTCTCACCAAAGCTTTGAACCCAAAAAATTATATTTGGGACTGCCCTGTACATTACATATGACTATATTACATTTTGCATACCAGGTGCTTCCAATGCCTAAACGCTAAAAAAGTTGCTCATAATTTGGAAATGCTCTTGATGTGATGAATATCTGAACACTAGTAAAAGTATTCATGTCTTGCTGCATCCCTCCGGTAAAGTCTCACCAGCACCACCACCCAACCCTGACTGAACCTGACAGTGACTGATGTTAGGTGTCTGACCTGCAGTGGGAGTCCACACTGAGACGTCGTCCAGTGGCACAGAGTTAGACGTCCTGTAGTGCTGACGCCTGTCCTTCACAGACATGGACAGCAAGGAGTCTGAGAGAGACAATGGAGAAGGAGGGCAAACAGTAAATATGTTAGATAGATATACAAAATAGATTATGTTTAATATGTATTAATGTTAAGGTACAGAGAAACTTGGTATTTTTGGTGTACCAGACAGAAGAAAAGCTTCATGACGAATGAGACAAAATAGCTCATGTATACCAGCCTAATGAACAGGGTGGTGTACTGTGAGATTATAAGACACTGAAAGTACTTCATGGTCTTTGTGCAGATTTTGCGCTCAAGTTCAAGTTTGTTGAAGTACAGATTTACTTTATGAAGACAGCAAGACATCTCATAAGCTTACGGTATATATAATATCATAGAAGGTACTTTAGGGCTGAAGTGTTAAGTCAATAGTGATTTCAGATTTACTGCATGACTCATTTTTTCACTATAAGCACCAAATATTTGCAGTCGCAGCTTCTCAAACTCAATAACTTGCTTGCTTTTCTTCATTTCATATTATTTTCAAATTAATATCTATTGATGTATTACCTCCACCAAGGCCAAGGGCCTTGATGTTTTCAGCGGCGTTGGTTTGTTTGTTACCTCTGCCAAGGTCAAAGGCCTTGGGCCAAGGAGGTTATTATCTCCGCCAAGGCTAAGGGCCTTGAAGGAGCCTTGTTTTCAGCCGTGTTTGTTTGTTTGTTTGTTTGTTTGTTTGTTTGTTCGTTTGTCTGTTAGCAGGATTACTCCAAAGGTTTAGGATGGATTTGAATGAAGGAGGGGAGCGGTGTAGCACAATGAACAATCCATTCGATTTTGGTGGCGATCAAGACCATGATCCGGATTCAGGAATTTTTTTAAGGATTCCAATCAGTCTGAGCATTAAGACCACAGGGTATAACACATGCACAGTGTAACTGATGACGCGTTGATGACGCGTTGATGACGCGTTGATGACGCGTGAACCCGCCTCCTTCTGAGAGCAGAGAGATACGTGTGTGGCGAGACTTCAAGATGCGGGAGCTGCTGGCCGTTACGACTTTTTTCTCGTAAACTTCTGACTTTATTATCATAATATTACAACTTTTTTTCTTGTAAACCTATGACTTTACTCTCGTAATATTATGACTTTATTCTCGTGATATCATGACTTTATTCTCGTAATATTATGACTTTATTCTCGTGATATCATGACTTTATTCTCGTAATATTATGACTTTATTCTCGTAACATTATAACTTTATTCTCGTAATATCATGACTTCATTCTCAAAATATCATGACTTTATTCTTGCAATATCATGACTTTATTCTCGTAATATTATGACTTTATTCTCGTAATATCATGACTTTATTCTCGAAATCTCAGATTTATTTATTTTCCTCAATGTGGCCCTTATACTTCGTCATACCATAGAGCTACAACAATGATAAATAAAAATGAAAATGTTTAGTTATTCATTTCCATTTTATAAAAATTCACAGGGAGCCACTGGAGAGGGGCTAAAGAGACACATGTGGCTCTGGAGCTGCAGGTTGCTGACCCCTGACATATAGGGTCTCTACTTTTAGTCTTGTGACAACTGATCTCACCTATAATCTATATATCAACCAGTGACTACTAACAGTTGGGCAGGTGCTTTGCAAGTGACAGCACACATGTTTCTCTCTCGTTTGTTGACAAAGTACAGTTCAGGGCCTTGGTTGAACAATCTCACCCTTGGTCTCCTTCCAGCCTCCCTCAGCGGAGTTCAGGTCAACTTTCCGGGCCATGGCGGTGACTGTTCCGGTGTGGAGAGACTGGAGCAGT
>CAKALG010028846.1:0-13208 GCA_916700815.1 Helicolenus hilgendorfi | reverse complement strand
TGGGGCTCTCCGGCTCGTTCACACCGGTCCTTGCGTGAACAGCTGGGGAGGAGCGGCAGTAAGAGAGGATGGAGGGAAGGAAAAGACGGATAAGAAGATGGGGTGAGGAGAAATGGAAGGAAAGAACAGATGAGTGAGACAAGAAGTGAGGGGAGGAGAGAAGAGAGGGAGAATATGAGCAACTGTTAAGCTAATATGACAATCATATTAAGATGACAAACATGCACAGCCATCACCGTCACACAGAAATGGGAGCAATAACGGAAGACAAATAGGCTAATAGCTTCCCCCAGCCATTACAGTGGGCCCTTACATCATTACCTTATTGGCCCTGACATTTGTGCAAGAACCGCTAAGCTATACGAACATCTTTTCAGTTTACAGCCCCACCCGATTCAAACTTCTATGGAGATCTACAGGCAATCATTAAAGTTTCCCCCGAACCGTAAAAATGATACAATTCCTACCAGCCGCATATCAATGGGGTCAGCAATTTCCCCTGCTTATTACGAGCCAACTGATCGTGCTAAAAATCAGCATACAGATCCCGTATTGTAGCGGTTTTACTATTAGCTATTCATAATGCATTAGCTATCACTTCACCTTCGCGCTAACAACAACTGGTCCCGGTGGTGAGAGGAAAAGTGCTGATGCGGCGCTCTGCGAGGCCTTAACAATAAGAGGGAGGCAGAAAAAACTGCTAACTGCCTCCTCTGAGCGGCAGCCCCCCCGTCCCCTCGTTTAGTTAGCCTTCACTCGAGCTCAGCAAGAAAAAGCTGTCGCCAACCACTCCCCCGGGAGTCACTAACTCTCACACACACACACACACACACACACACACGCGCGCTGTACAGGCATGAGTAGAGATGCACAAAGGTATGTACACGTTTTCTCATTATGGACCTTCTACTGCTCCTCTGGTGTGTGACTGTGTGAATTCGCTTAAATGAAGTGTGCTCATTTGTCTAGAAAACACCTGCATGTGTGTGTGTGTGAGTGTGTGTGTGTTTGTGTGTGTGTGTATTCCCCGCTCAATCCCACTGCTGATTGAAACTACCACGGCTCTTTAATAAGATGTGGCTAAAAGCACCAAAGGGCGGAAACGAGGCTTATAAATAATTTGCCTGTTAATACAAATTTGCCTGCGAGGGGCCTCGGCCAGATTTGGCAACCCTGTCAGGTAAGAAATGAGCGAGCCGCGTTCAAGACACACAAGGTCAAAATGAGCCCAAACGGAAGGATATCGCTGGATCAAGTCCATCATGACTGTGTGTGTGTGTGTGTGTGTGTGTGTGTGTGTGTGTGTGTGTGTGTGTGCTAAAATTGAAAAACACAGGTGGTGTGTGTGTGCCTTGAGGAGAGACAGGTTGGTGATATGTTTTGTAAGTTTAATTAACACACAGAGAGAGAGATGGCTTTATGCCAAAATGCCTGAGGTGTTCCAACTGTGCTTTAACATCCCGTCACCTTTCAATAACTGTTCTTACGCTCTCACACACGCCCTCGAGTCAAAGGGAGGAAATGGAGAGATTACATTCAGATACAGTGTCGCCATGTATAACTACACATGTGAGTGACTAGATTTATTTTGTAAACCACAAATCTCCACTGTCGCTGTTACAAATCTAATCTTAAATAGTAATCTTAGAGCAAACATAAAACCTAGTCCGCAAACAATGGAAATGACTAATCCTTAATCTGTTGCCAAAAAGTTCCCACGTTAAGTATTAAAAAGTACATGTGTAATGAGCCGTGTTCACAGACAGACAGACAGACAGACAGACAGACACACAGACACACACACACACACACACACACACACACACACACACACACACACACACACACACACACACACACACACACACACTAAATACCACTAAGATGAATGGGAGTGTCAGTGATGCGGGCTGCCAAGCTGCGTTGTTATTTATGTGCTATTAACAGGTTTAGTCGGTTGACAGACTTCCACGGGATGAATGTATCTGTGCTGGCGGGGAGCTTTCAAGTTGCAGAAGTTAGATTTATTCTATGAATCATAATTATGTGACTAATTAAAAGGTGTTGGAAGCACTTTATTAAAAGTTATTACAAGGTGTTAAAAATAACTCCTGAGGTCAACAGAGGCCACATTCAAAGCAGCAACTGGCTGTGTGCAGTGTTTAGGTTCTCTGTATGTGTCAGTCTGTGTAGATTTCACTGAGCAATTGGACAACTGTTCACCTTTCAGTGACTTTGAGTATTTGATTTATGTAGTAAAACAAACATATTTCATGTATATGATCAACACTTTATGAAGAGTCAGCTATTTAGAGGTGCAGCAGTTTAGAACATCAACAATCCCATTTTAACGCAGCTCAGGATGAGGAGGGGGCTGAGGAACATTAATTTATGGTGCTTTCACAAGCCAACATTTAGTCCTTTTAATCAAACTGGTGCGGTTCGTTTGGGTGATTGTGGATGCAGTAATCGTACTCTGGTGCAGACCAAAACAAATCGCACGAGACCACTTGTGAAAGTTCGTCTCGGACCGTTTCCAAGCGAACCAAATGCAGGCTGCCTGTGCGGGCATTTGTTGAGATGGACACAGGTAAACAACAGGTTAACATGAGCGGTAGAGGACGGACCTGGACATCTGGGCCAAAGAGAACAGACAGAATACGCTAAATAAAGTCACGGAAATAGTGACATTTATGAAGTAATTTGAGATAAACTGGAGGAGAAGGGATTCGTGCGCACAGTAGATCAGCGCAGAGTCAAAGTGAACAAACTTTGACAGCAATATTTCAAAGTCTGTGATTCCCTTTATAGAGGTGGCAGCTCTTAAGACAAAAAAAGATAAATTTGCTCCTTCGTACACGCCCCTCATCAAATTATGTTTTTATTTAGTACGCTTTAATTTGTGCACTGTAAAACCAAGCCAGACTAAATAGAAAATTAACCAAAAGTATCAATTTCACTCTGATTGGGACTAGCCAAACAGACTATGACTTGTGAAAGCGCCCTGAGTGTTAAAGTTTCATGGTCTCTGTAAGATTCAGCAAGTTACGCTTAAGTCTTTACAAGACACAATCAAATGTACAACTAATGCTACAACTGAAAAAAGGCTCAAAGGAAAGAAACTACAGACATCTTCACAGTTGTAGACGCCCACAAAAAGCCCCAAGGCCAGATCACAAATTTATCTACAGCCTCCATTCTCTACAAAAACCCTCAAAGGGAAAATGCACCCCACTGAGTCAAGATTGGCTCCTTTCAGCCCTACAAGTGAAGTCAATTCATTATTTGTCCCAAGTGGGCAATTTGTGTTGCAGCCAGCATAAAAACACATAAAAACATACGATATAACATAAAAACATAGAAAAATACAGCAGATGACAAACAGGAAGCACAGGCTTTAGGTGTTCACCGTTACCCCACAGGGGCTAGAAACAATATGCTAAACATTGAATATTATCAACATCACCATTATCAATAAATATACATCACCAACAACAGACTCATCTCTGTAATTCTGGACATCGGTATCACCTCACAAGGTCATCACTACAATAAATATTATAGAACCCATTTTCATTCACATATCTTGAGGTCAGAGGTCAAGGGACCCATTTGAAAATGGCCATGCCAGTTTTTCCTCGCCTCGTATCATCACTCTACCTTTAAAACTCATCGCACGACAACCTCCGAAATATCGATAGCATTAATGCGTTCAAGAAATTAGTTGCGTTAAAACAAATTTGCACTTAACGTGTAATTATTGCGTTAACTTTGACAGCCCTAATAAATATCATTAAAAAAATCTGTTGACGTAGAATATATCCAAAACCTGAGGACCAAACTGATGCCTAGTCAATAGAGTGTATCTGATCACTGATCATCAATTCAAGCCTTGATACTTTTTTCAGTAGGTAATATCTTGAAAATAACCCCCAGAAGAGCACAACCTGGAATCTATTTTAGGGTGGAGTTTAGTGGTGACAAAAGCCTCCTGAGCTTCATGTATAACCATTCAGGTCGGTGCTTCCACTCCACACAACATGATCAGCTGACACGCACCTAAAAAAAAACACTTCTCCCAACAATTATCTACTATACAATGCAATGGAAGGGGGCCAGGGTGAAGTGTGTTAATGTGTCAGCATGAGTGTGTGCGGTACTTACACATTGTGGAGGACACACCATCCACAGTGAGGGTCTCTGGAGCCCAGACACTCCCCGCAAGTGGTGTACTGCTCGCAGCTTTCCACGGGAACTCTCACCACCTAGAGAGACAGACAGAGAGAGAGAGAGGGAGAGAGGGAGAGAGAGAGAGAGAGAGAGAGAGAGAGAGAGCAGGGAGGTGATGAAGAAATAATTAGTATCCTCGTTGTAATCAAACTCGTAAAATGAGCGGGATATTCGGCTGGATGGAGACGAGAATTTGACAGCTTATCAGACTGATTCAATTCAGCAAACAGTCAGAGTGTGTGTCTGTGTCTGTGTGTACGATGCTGAGATTGAAAGAGTCTGAAGTGTGTGTGTGTGTGTGTGTTCTGGTGAGCGATTCCAGTCCAGCGGTGTGTGACAGCCTCCAGTGAAGCGTGTACAGGAGAGGCCTCGCAGTGCATGCTGGGACACCTGACAGGTGGCCGTGGCAACATGTGCTGTGATTGACAGGTGACCTCAAAAACCAATGGGAGGCAGAGGAGCAGAAGGACAGACCCCCAATGTGTGTGTGTGTGTGTGTGTGTGTGTGTGTTAGAGAGAGACAGTGGTGAGTGGATTAAAGTGTTTGTATAGAGCCTGTGCAAGACCTGGTGTGTGAATATGTGTGTGTGTGTGTGTGTGTGTGTGTGTGTGTGTGTCAGTCACAGCCAAACTGGATGTTAGGAGCTTGGTGATAGGCTACAGATGTTGCCTTAGAAACAAGATCAAGTGTTCAAGTTAGCACTCCACTCCTGCTGAAGGTGATGACAGATGGTTCACAACATGGCCCCAATGGGTCTGAAAGTGTGCGTGCGTATTTTAAGATCTTCACGAGAGATGAGAGTGTGTTTTAAGTGTGTGACAGACAGATTGCTAGCATATGCGCACAATGCTAGTGTGCGACAAAGAAGCATACGCGTGTGTGTGTTTTGCGCGTCTGTGTGCGCACATGTGCTGAAAGTGTCACGCCACGTTCAACATTTCTTCACCGGCGGGCCCCAAGTTGATGAGTCGCTTGATCCTTGTTTCATGATTTGTGTGTGTGTGTGTGTGTGTGTGTGTGTGTGTGTGTGTGTGTGTGTGTGTGTGTGTGTGTGTGTGTGTGTGTGTGTGTATCAGATTGCCACAGACCAGCAGGCCAGTTTTAAATCATGCAGCAGAGAGAGGGTGAGCCGGCTGGTCAGTAAGTAACAGCGTTTAACAACCCTACCCTTGGGTAACGCTATTACAGCGTGGACACACACACCGATTTAACCATGAGAACCCCATCCAAGTGGTATTTGGGGACTAAAGTAGTGGTTGACCCAGTGGGGGCTGACTTTTTAATGAGGTGGGGATGGGAGGGGAGATGTATGGAGGGATAAGAGGACAAAAAAAACATATGGCAGAAAGAGAACAGAGGCCTGAGGTAAGCTGGTTAGCTGTAGGACGGAAACCAGGCCGACAAAGGAACGCAGCGCTGAAATATTAAACTGCGGCCGGGATTCCTCCGTTAGCTTTAAGTTAGGGCTGTCAATCGATTAAAATCTTTAATCACGATTGTCCATAGTTAATCACGATTAATCGTCAAGTATTTATACTCTTATCAACAAGGGAGTGGGCAAATATGCTTGCTTTATGCAAATGTATCTATATACTTATTATTGGAAATAAATAATAACAACACAAAACAATGACAAATATTGTCCCGAAACCCTCACAGTATGTAAAGGGGAGACTCATTGGTACCCATTGAACGCATTTTCTTTCACATATTTTGAGGTCAGAGGTCAAGAGACCCCTTTGAATATGGCCATACCAGCTTCTCCTCGCCAAAATTTAGCGCACGTTTGGAGCGTTATTTAGCTTCCTTCCTGACAAGCTAGTATGACATGGTTGGTACCAATAGATTCCCTAGGTTTAGGCTTAGGTGTAGTTTCATATGATGCCAGTATCTTCACTCTAGCCGTAAAACTGAGCCCGCTACAACCACCGAAATATCAATTGCGTTAATGCGTTAAAGAAATTAGTGGCGTTAAAATGAATTTGCGTTAACGCGTTATTATCGCGTTAACTTTGACAGCCCTTCTTTAAGTACAAACACAGATATGAGATAGATGTGACATGGTGGAACACATTTATGCTCTGAAATGTCTTGTATCTATGGCTTTTTGACGTAACAAGCAGGGAGCAGACAGACAAAAACACTTTACACTGTGTGCCACTAATCCCCCTTTTTCCTTCTTTTCCCCACTATACATTTCCATTCCTCTCTATGCTACTTCTTCTTCTCTCTCTGCCCCACAATCTCCATCCTTCTCTGAGCTTCTCTCATTCATTCACTCCGCAGACCCCAGTACAGTAGCTTTCTAGCTGGCCAGCTGCCCGGAGAGAGAAAGACGGATGAAATGATGCAAACGAGCAGAGAGACGGAGGTGGTCATCTCCTGGAAGTGCTGGCTGGCTGGATGGATGAATAGAGGGAAAGAGAGGTGTAATGGAAGACACACACGGGGCGAATCGGCGAGGACATTGTGCTGAGTAGATGGGATATGGTGGCAGACGGCCGCTATGTGTCATTGTCAGCACGAGTGTGAGTCTAGTTTTCATGTGAAAGGAGAGCTGAAAGAAGGATGGAACAAGGGATTTGGTGCGTCTTAGATAATAAAAGGATGACAGAGGGGGAAAAATGAGTGCGAATGAACGAGCAGATAATGGAAAAGTGGATGAGGGGGGAAATCAGCTATAGTTGAGAATATGTGATTGGACACCTCGGGAGAAAGAAATCATCCCAGGGTGTCTTTCAAATAGTTTATGATTTAACAAAAAAATGGAGAGAAGGAGCAAGAATGGCCTGTTCTTCATATCATCACGGACGGGAACCGATTCCCCCCATCGTCTTCTCCATAAATCATTATGACTGTGATTAAGGACAATGGTCCACATAAATCATACTAACACTATGGGTCCTTGGTGAGCTAGCATAACCTTATCACTGCCCTGTGTAATGATAGATACGGTCTATTGTTCACAATTGTTCCTGTACTAGTACAGGGCCCTATTCAGTGGGAGTGGCATGCAGCTGTTGATGTGGGAAGAGGGCTATGATGGTTGTTTTTCCCAGTGGGGATATAAAATGCTTTACTGGAGCCGGGAATGCTCTTGTATAACCGCATGTAGATCCGAAAAATGTGTGCCTGCGTGCGTTGGGAATACTGCTTACCCACAGGCACACACTCCCTCGCCGTCTCCCTCTTTCTGTCTCCCTCGACGGCTCTTTTAATGAAAGCCAATTCCCGACAGGGTGCCACATTACTCCTTTAAATGACCTTATAAACCAAGGCCGCCATCTCCTCTCTCTCTTGCCATCTCCTTATTTACAATAGCATCCGCCGCCGTAACTCAATTCTCCCTTCCTTCCTCGCTCTCTCCTCTCCGTGTTGCCGGCCCTCTACCCGGACCATATCGCAATGCCATGACATCTCCTTTCTGCTATAAACTTTCCACCTTTCCTCTCCAATCTGTTTTTACAGAGCGCCATCACCTGCCTTTAAACGTCCGGCTAACAGGCTTTGCGACGGTCACCCCCAAAAACCCAGAGGACCTGTAAAGCTTTCAGCGCGGCTTTTCATTGGTTGTTAAATCTACAGACATAAAAGGATCAGCCTTGTTGCGGCTTCTCTTTTTTTTTTAAACATTCAAACACAGGGGGAGTCTATACTGTGGTAGAAGAGAAGAGGAAGAGGAGGAGGGGGGCGTAACGGAGATGTCTACCAGAAGAGAGTCTCGTCTATGGGTTACACTGTCTTTATTTTCAGTTATTTTTAGATATCTGCAAGAGACTGAGCATCATAAATGACTAACACCAGTTCCTCCTTGAACAATCATTGCTGAACCGCTTGTGCTTAACCCTTAACCTCATATGGCTCTAATCCCAAAGCTCAGGGACAAATTTGGTTTCACTGGTGAGCGTCAATTTCAAGAAAGAGCACACGTTCACAGTCAGCTTTCCATATTTACATTTAAGAAAACTGCGTGAAAGAAAAAAATTCAAAGAAATCTCATAAACTTGTGGCTCTTTTATTGCTCCTTTCCTTTCATCCAAACCTTACTCTGTAATCTTAACTAACTGTGGTTGAGCAGAAAGGAAAGTCAGAGAAAGAGTCCAATTTAAACTAAAAAATGGATTTAACTAGTAGCTGACAGAAGGAGCAGACAGCAAGGGGAGGAGGAGGAAGAGGAGGGTGATGAGGAGAGGTTATCACCACCTGTCATCATCCCTCCATTATCCCTCCATCGCCTCCTCTCTGTAAACTAACATTAACCACACCTGCATTATTTCAACAACCGTCAATCATCTTCCATCTTCAGTGAAAAGCCATGTGCATGAAAATAAAAACATCAATATCAACCAACATAGAAAAGCTGGGCGATAATTCAATATTTATTTATTGTCTTGGAATGGAATCGTGATGAAATGAAATCATATATCCAGATAACGTGATACACAATTACGGCGTCTAAATTGACAATAACAATACGTTATAACTCAAATTTCTCTCTCTGTAGAATATTTTGAGGGAATATTGCAGTCATTTCGCACTAAAGTTCTTAATTAAAGAAGAAAATACTCTTCTATACTTTTCGTTTATCAAGTATTTAATTCACACGAAACTAGGCTTAACCATGTGATTATTTCATAAAGACTATTAACTAGGGCTGTCAATTGATTAAAATATTTCATTGTGATTAATCGCATGATTGTCCATAGTTAATCACAATTAATCACAAATTAATTGCACAATTTTTTATCTGTTCAAAATGTACCGTAAAAGGAGATTTGTCAAGTACTTAATCTTATCAACACGAGTGTGGGAAAATATGCTGCTTTATGCAAATGCCCACTACAACCTAAAAATGGAATGGAATAACCAGAAAGCATTCTATATTGTGATATACTGTATATCGTTATCAAGATATGAAATTACCTTTATTGTGATAGGAGATTTTGACTATATCGCCCAGCCCTACAACATAGCCACTAAATGCCCTAGAACAACAGAGAAATACACATAAAAAGACAGATGTAACTCATTTGTTAGTCTGCAACTGTAGCTCTAAAATGTGTTGTCATTACTGTGCGGTGACTCTGTTATTCATGTTGCCACCGTCTGCTTTGGCATCAGTGTGTCATTCCTACAATCGGTCTTTAGAAATGGGAGTTGTACTCAGCAGTGGTCCGGCTATCCCTTAGGCGTACTACATGTCTCTCAACAGGGTGTCCATGTAAGCGAGCTAGTTCTTCCAGTGCTGGGATACCTGCTCAGGGGGTGTTGTATCAAAGGCTGGGTTAGCATGTGTGCATTGACTGGATTGTAAGGGGCTTAGCAGATCAATGACTGGCTAGGAACTCGATGTGTTGACTGATTGGAGATAAGCAGCAAAGCAAACAAGACTCTGGGAGTCTGGCACCGAAAAGGAAGGCCAGGTGCCGAAGGACGGGTGACAAGAGGGAGGATGGGTAAAGGTTGTGTAGTAGGAGAAATGAAAAGTGAGAATCACATAGTTGTCCTCCATTGAAAAATCATCTGCTGTCACATTCAATCTGCTGACCGGTGTCCTAAAACTAAATCACTGTTACACTGCAGAGATGTTATTGACAGATGTGGCCATTGTGGTCAACTCAAATTGTTTGCTGCAGACCTGTTTTAGTGAATTAGGTCTTTATGTGTCACTGGAAGAAAATAGTGCCCGCTGTGATAGCTGTAATCTCTTGTTTTCTCTCTCCAAACTCACTCCCTGCTGTATTTTTTCGCGCCCACTACCCTTTCCTGCCTCCCTCGCTTTATCTTTATCTCTCTCATATTGTGTTTTGTCTGCCGTTTCTCTCTCCCGATCAGCTCTCCTTCTCTTTCGCCTCTTTAATTTATCTTTTTTATCCTCTTTCTCCTGCGCTGGGCTCAATTATTCATCCGCTCCATTGTTTTTCCTCTTCTGAAATACTGTTATGATCTCTTCCTCTATACTCCATCCCGGTGAAAACAAGAGGCAGATCAAACAGCTTATTTATTTGTCCTTTGTGTGTGCACACATCGTGAGTTCAAGGCCAATAAAGTTGACAACTCAAATTCCCTTTTCCTAGGAGACAACATTATATATACAGTATACAAACACACACACAGGGTATACACCATAAGACTGCACTGCAGCTGTAGGAGTGCTTTCTCACTGTATATGAGTGTTTGTAAGCACATTAAAACTAATATAGAAGCACCTTCAAATAAAATTGTAGAAAAAAACTTTCGTAAAGCATTCACCCAACTAGAGTTGTTCCGATACCAATACTGGTATCGAAAATGCGTCCAATACTGCCCAAAATGTGGTATCGGCGAGTATGCCAGTCTATGCAGCGATCCGATACCATTATTTATTAACTCGTTTAACCGGAAATCAATTTTTCTTCCTCGCTCCAAAACAGTAGTCTTCACTGTGCTGTCGCCCTGGATGTATCATGGTTGCCATTGGTAACTGGATCCGCTTCCTATGTAGATATAAACGGCTCATTCTGAGGTAACGAAAACACAATGATTCGTATTTTCAGATGATTATACACTAAAGAAAACATACTTAATAATATTATATTCCATTTCTGCCAATAGATCCCCCCAATTGTTACACACAGGTCCTTTAACAAAAGACAAACCAATCTGTCTCTTTTTCTAACAACAGTAGAAAGAATAACAAAGTGTGAAATGTGAACTAAGTGCAACAGTTAAGACTAAGGCTACACAAACAAAATCAAGAGAAAACCCAGAGTGAGTAAAAAAGACAAACAAAACTTTGAAAAAGAAAGATGTGAGACCTCATCACTCATCACATGGACATCCCCATTAACTCTTCCAAAGAGAGCTAATCTAAACTATAGGTCAATACACTTTCTCACCCTTTGTGTAGCCATTTGTCCATAATACTCATGAGAGAGAGAGAGAGAGAAAGAGAGAGAGAGAGAGAGAGAGAGAGAAAGAGAGAGAAATGAGAGAGCAAAAGAGGAAAACTGAGACAGAGACGGAAGACGAGGTGGAGATTGAAAAAACGCAGAAAACAAAGAATGGGAACAAAGAGACTGTAGAGAGAGAAAGAGAGAGAAAGAGGTAAATGTGAGCAGCTAAGGTAGACAGGCCTAGGGGTCTTCTAATTAAGTGAGGATGGGAGAGGCCGGCGGCCTGGTAAATGACTCTGTCACTTTAGTAAATGGACTTGGTGAGGAGTGAGGAGCCACACAGCTGGCATTTCCATTAGCACTGCCAGGCGACCCACCACCATATACACAGACAGAGAGAAGCACAGGAGAGAAAGAGGAAAAATGCTGCTTTCCTTTATTTGCTCTCTCAGGAGTCGCTGCGTGGAAGTCATGCCTCGTAGGTGTATGGGCGGATTGTGATTGTGGAGAGAACTGAGCCGAACAAACAAAATCGGTGTGATTGACTTTGTGCTAATATGTATGCTGTCATTCAAAGTTACTGGCAGAGAGTTTTACAGGAGCTTTGGAAATATTACAAGTATCATTGAAGAGTAAATTGCAAATCACGGAGAATTGGTTGACACATCGGCTGATGTTGCCATATCTCTTGATTGCACCAAAGGAAGAAAAAACTAATGCATACAAGCATGATTAATTTGGGAGACAAATAATTGACTTGGGCCTTATGGTTGTTATTATAAGTGTGAGAACAATTAGTCAACTAATCAATGAGGCAAAAAATTAAAGGGGTAGACCAGCAATTTCTTTTTGCAGAATGGTTAAAACTAATGCAACCGCGGAAGAACTGTCCTGACTTTTAGTCTCTATTATGGATCAAGCTTTAAACATGCTGGATCCTACATTCCCCATAATGCAACTTCACAGCATCTTGCATCTTTAGGCTCTCCTTGCCTGGTAAATGGCAAAGTCGTTCAAGCTTCATGCTTCCAGTTTGTAACGCAGGTTTTCTATAAGAAAAGGTTAGTCTCCGAGCCCGAGAAAAGACAACCCTTATGACATCATCGGGGTTATTATCTCATATTTGACAATGTCTAGAAAATAAGAGTCAAAGAAGACCTTACACACCTGTTTTCATAGGCTTATGGCGAGTAAACTGATCTTCATGCCACTTTAATCTTCAACAATTTTGATAATCGATTAATCACTTAAATCCTTTATAAAGCAAAAAACGGCATTTAGGGCTGCAACAAACGATTATTTTCATTGTCGATTAATCTGTTGATTATTTCCTAGATTAATCGATTAGTTGTTTGGTCTATATAATGTCAGAAAATGGTGAATAAATGTTGATATCAGTGTTGCCCAAAGCCCAAGATGACATCCCCAATTGACTTGTTTTGTCCACAACTCAAGGATATTCAGTTAACTTTCATAGCGGAGTAAAGAAACCAGAAAATATTCACATTTAAGAAGCTGGAATCTGAGAATTTTCTTTCGTAAAAGATTACTCAATCAAAATAGTTGGCAATTCATTTAATAGTTGACAACTAATCATTTAATAGTTGCAACTCTACAAACATTTGCCTGTTTCAGCTTCTAAAATGTGAGCATTTGCTGCCAAACTGAATCTCTTTATGTATTTTTTTTCACTGTCGGTTGAACAAAACGAGTACTTCTAGAAATTTGTGGACGTTTGATGGACGTTTTTCGACAAAAGATTCATTGAAAAAAATTGGAACAAATGAATAAATAATGAAAACAATAATTAGTTATTATGTGTAAATGTCATTCCAACTGTATTTATCAGTATCATGTTCATTCTTTTTGTGATTTCTAACTGGAAGAAAAATTTGCCATTCTGCTCTTCCGCTCCCCGTTGGATCCTTCATAACTGGGTCTGACGAGGCCTGCTGTGCATGAATTTGAAAAAGAAAATTTTGAATTCAAAACAATTCCCTGTGCTGTCATGCATGAGCGACACTTCATTGTTCCACCAAGTGTGGCTTGGCGGTTAAGGCACGGGACCGAATACAACGATGTGCCATTCGGAGCGGCTCGGC
>CAKALG010028843.1:0-10920 GCA_916700815.1 Helicolenus hilgendorfi | reverse complement strand
CCAGACCAGCCAGTTTAACGGGTTCAACGTGAAGCCCCGGGAGGCCGTGGTGGAGCTTATCGTACAATGTGAGTAGACAGAATGTGTTGCTTTGTCTATGTATATTTGTGTATATGCATGTTTGCAGTGTTGTGGCAGTGATATAGTATGTGTGTATCTAAGTTTAGTGTGTCAATTGTCTCTGTGATGTATTTTCCTATGTACACGGTGTAATTAATCTTTGTGTTCTGGTCCAGTGTGACCAAAATTGAACATTTCTTTCCTTCCACGCCCATCCAATTTCCTTCTGAAGGCTGGTAAATTAGTCCAGTCCCCCTGGTGCCCACAGTCAGAGCGGTTTCCTCTCAGACCTGACTCCACCTCTTATACTAAGGGGAGGACTTTATCTGCTGAGTGAGAACTGTGCAGAACTAGTATTAACAGAGGCACAAAGCTCTAGTTACTAACGTCCACACTTGTTAGGGTGTGTGTGTGTGTGTGTGTGTGTGTGTGTGTGTGTGTGTGTGTGTGTGTGTGTGTGTGTGTGTGTGTGTGTGTGTGTGTGTGTGTGTGTGTGAACACGTCAGAGAAGACCCAAAAACTGAGCACCATGTCCCCGGGCCTTAGACCCCACCACCACCACCACTGCCACTCTTTGTGAAACCCCTTCCCTTCCTTTAAGATGTCACATTCAAAGATGGCTTAACGGCTAATTAGCGAGCGGCTAATTTATTCCCACTAGTATTCATTTTGTATTCATTTATGGAGATTTGAATGGAATATTTCGAATGAACGTCAGGGATTCAAAACGTTTTCAGTCATTCAAGAGCTGGGGATGTTTCTCTCTGCCGGAAAAAAAAAAAAAAGAACGGAAGATGGATAGGAAGGAAATTAAAGCGATCCGTGTAGGGTGCTACCATTCTCTGGCAATTGATTATAGGAAATAGAAAAACTGAGCCTCATAGCCACAGTCCCATTGTTTTCCTCATGGCCTACTTAGTTAATCCATACATTCTTCCATCTCAACTAACTCTAATCTAGAAAGAACCTGTGCAGCAGTATGTCACTCTGACTCTGATATGGATGGCAATTAACATGCTCTACGCTGACTTCCATGTTTTAAATGTCCGCCCCCGTCAGACTTGCCAAACATAAGACTGCATAAAAACATTCAACTTTTAAAGTGTGAACAATAAAACGGAATTATGTCCGCCGCTCAACCAGGTTTTTGATCCGAGCTGAACCTGACACACCCACTACCAATATTTTGATTGAAGAGGAACAAGAACAGCCCCCGTACTGTTCTTCTCTGACAAGGATTAGCGCATAATTCTTTATTGTGCTCTCTGCTGTGGCGTTCACGTCTCAGCTTAGGTGTTAACCCACTGTGCCACGTTAAGAGTATTAATGAAGTTTTGATGTGCGTCTGAAGAGGAAGAAGTTACATTTTGGGCTGAATTGATTATGATTATGCAGTGATGACAGTCCATATCAGAGGTTAGTGGCTTTGCTACGCACCAGCGCTGACACCGAAAAGTAAACAAAGGATTTGGACTCTAAGACGCCCTTCATTAATTAGCAACACTCAGTGGATCAGCTGCCTCATGCAATGAGGGTGTGGTGGGAAAGGGACAAATTGTGGAATGCAAAATTAAAAGGAGATTGGTGTTAATGGCTTTTTCTTATTCAAAATGCTGCTGTATGTTCACACTGCATCCTCATGTTGAACCATAGACTGTGTGTGAAGATGAATGTGTCTCCACTTCCTCTCATTGTACAGAAGTGAAGTCAAAATATCCTGGTTACTGGAGCTGCCATCTTGAGATTTAGGTGTCATTTGGAGCGAGAGTCTGCGCGGTAGTGATCGGGCGGTGGAGCCGCGGTATTGAGGTCCCACCCACAAACCCAGCCAAACCAATCGTGAGCCCAGCATGGCCACAGCTTTTCAGCTACTCACAGCCATCAATCATGATATCTCACCCCCTTTTTATAGCATCAAATAACGAATTAAAACTTATTAAAACACTTGAACATACATCAGTGTGATAAGAACTACCTAAAATGACAGAAACCATCTTTCGGAAAAATGTTTTGACGTGAACGTTGAATTTTTAGCTTGACCCATGTCCCATCCGCAAACATTTTAGGGGGCGGGCTTTATGACTTATACTGCAGCCAGCCACCAGGGGGCGATTGAGATGTTTTGGCTTCACTTTTGGGGAGCTGTCATGTCGTCCATCTTTATATACAGTCTATGTGTTGAACATTCCTCCATGTCCTTCTTTAAAACAACAGTCACAGTAAAATATCTACTACCTATTGGGTTTAGGAAAATATTGAGTGTTGCGATATTATGTTTTGTGATACCGTATCAATTCCCCAAAACACTTAATTTTTAATTAACAGTTTACATGCAAAGATTAACTCAGTAAATACTTTATTTCATTTGTAAAGATATGCGTCATGTTGGGACTGTGATAAATGCAAATGCAGATTCCACTGTTTGGATTGCATAAAAAAGTAATCTTTTTTTACTTAGATTTTATGCATATGGCGGTGTATTCTTTATGCTATAGTTATAGACAGTTTTCCTAAAATTGGATTTAAAAAATCTCTATATACAGTGTAGCCTTGATTACAGTATCGCAGTATTTAGAATCGTATCCCCTGTATCATGATACGTATCGTATCGCCAGATTATTGCTAACACACATCTACCCTGCCTCTGTTGTTTTAAAGGAGTTAAAAAATGGATGCTGCTGCTTTACCCTCTGATCCCTCTCAGCAGAGAGAGTAGTTTACTGCCACAATCAGCAATAGGTCACCGTGATCTTGCCTACCGTTTAAAAGCAGCAGGGGCACATGCTGTATTCTGTGTACCATTTTTTTTTTATCAGGACAGCACTGTTAGAGCGTGAAAAAAGCAAATAAGCACTAATTGTCCAGAAGCTTTTTGAACAACAGCTACAATTACTCAGCATTGATGAAAATAAAATTTTCTCTATTTTTTTCACTCCTGCATTTGCAGCAACGTCACATGCTACAGCGTCATCTGTAAATCTGTGACAAATAAAAAAGGAAGATGACACAAACAGCCTAAAATAAAATACCGATTTAGTAGAGAGTTCTCATAGAAGATGTGGATGCTCATTAAATGTTCTCAAGCCGTAATGAAAAATAGAAGTCTGTTCCACATAATGAAATATCATAGAGTGCATAAAACTATCTAAGAAATAAAAAAAAAAAGCAATAAGTAGTTGTCTCACTTCTGGCTATTCTCTCTGCTTTGCTATCTTCTAGGATCTATTTTTGCCAGAGCAGCTCAAACTTTTATATTGTTTATTTATATTATATGTATAATTAATTTATAGACAGATTGTGCATTTCATTTGTCATTTGAAAATGGCCATGACAGTTTTTCCCCGCCAAAATTTAGTTTGGAGGGTTATTTAACCTCCTTCGCGACAAGCTAGTATGACATGGTTGGTACCAAAGGATTCTTTAGGTTTTCTAGTCTCATATGAGGCCACTGTCTCACTCTAGCTCCAAAACTGAGCCTGTTACAACCTCTAAAAGATTGATTGCATTAATGCGTTAAAGAAATTACTGGCGTTAAAACGAATTTGCGTTAACACGTTATTATCGCATTAACTTTGACAGCCCTACTCATAGTATAAATTGGAACAATTAATTTGTTACACAGTGATAAGCACCTGTCATAGAGAACTGGACTGTGTGTAATAGTGTAACCAAATAAGTCTGGAATGATAAGTTTGGATGACTCCCCATGACTATTATAGCAGTAACATGACCAGCTGATCGCAGCACTGCTTGGGAGGAGAGCCGATCTGATTAGTGATGCTACATGAATAGCGGTATGTGAGACTGCTGAAGAAGAAAATCCCTCATTTTCTTTCAGCTCTTCATGCTGTTTGTTATATTATAAAACTGGTCAGATATTTCATAAAATGTAGGCGCAAGGTGCACAACACATTTCCACTTGCTGTGTAGAAAGGAAGATAAAAGACAAAATAACGGGACGTACCGCATAGCTGAAGTAGTTTTTCTTGTTTGCATGTCACTTCTCCTCCAAAGTCTGTTCCGAAGGAGAAGGAATGCTATAGTTTTCCTTCTGCTAATATGCATTATTCATGAAATACAGACACAAAATTAAGATGAGACGCTGGGCTGTGGTACAGAAATTGAAAGCTGTTACCATGTTGTTACCACACTGGGGTAGAAGAACAGGTGAAGGTGAGGAGGGAAGTGAAGATGTCCCATAAAAAGTCCTCCATGGTCTGAAAGAAATGTCACATTTGTTCCAGAGTAATCACGAAGATGAGAAGACTGAAACAATATTACAAATAAGATTAACAAGAACAAATAAAAGAATTGTAAAACTGCACAGAATATTGAATCACAGACTGCCCCGTTGTACAGATTGTCTCAAAGGAGGAGAGGAGGAGAAGGAATGTACAATGAATACTAAAATTTCAAAGCCCAGGGTTTTATATTCATCACATACTTTTATTGTCCAGTTCAATCCAAAATGATATAGCAAAAGCTGAAAAACAATCCTTTACATCTAAGAGTCCCACATAGACCCATTTTTGTCTTTTTTCGAATTGATAAATATTATCAAAAAATACCACATTAAGACACCAAGACCTTGAGGAACACTATAGAAAAAGTCGTGCTGTGATTTGGATTACAAAACTTTTGACATATAGACCTTTCTGCAAGAATTGAATTTTCCGGCGATTGGATGGCGAGCACCTCTGTTCTGGAAACTTATCAGAAACCCCCATATTGTCAGTATACCAAGCAAAGCCATACATCCTCTGAATGCCTGAACTGCATGTTTTTTTTACACAAAACTGCATGTGATTGTCATAAAGTGGACATGTCTGTAAAGGGGAGACTCGTAGGTAACCATTGGACCCGTTTTCATTCACATATCTTGAGGTCAGAGGTCAAGGGACCCCTTTGAAAATGGCTTTGCCAGTTTTTCCCTCACCAAAGTTTAGCCTAACTTTAGAGCGTTATTTAGCCTACTTCCCGACAAGCCAGCATAATATAGTACCAATGGATTCCTTAGGTTTTATAGTTTCATAGGACACCAGTATCTTCACTCTAGCATTAAAACTGAGCCCGATACAGACTATTAAAGATCCAGCAATAGAGGGTTAGACTGTAGTTTCAAGAAGCAAAGGCATAACTCCCACGAAGGTCCACAACCTTTGAATGACCCCATCTTAGAGTGGAGGTCAATATCATGGGCGCTTTCGGGTAAGATGTTTCTCTTCTGACACCCAACAAGGGAAGGTCATCCCCTAGCACACACGGGTCCTGTCTCAGTGACAGTGGACAGGGGTCACGTACAGGGAGTGACCGTTGTTAGCGACACTTAGATGGAGAAGACATGCCTCAGGAGGTGAGGAGGAGGAGACTGAGGCTTCATCCACACTAATACATTTTCGTTTTAAAACGCACAAGTCCTGCTACATTTACACCAAGCATTCTCACTACTTCGGCGCTTTCGAACCCCTAAAATGGTTAATTGGGTCTTATAAGACTCGACTTGTCCTTCACTGATTTGTCATGTCCATTATCATGACTACTTGTGCTTAATTCAACATGGATAAAGAATTACAGGTGTTTTTGACCTTTTTGTCTGTGCTAGCAGCTATTGTGCAGTTAAATGGTACTTTTTATAATGCTACTACTGCCCACATGCGCAGGAGGCAAGCTATTATTCACATTTCCAGCTGCGTTATCAGTCCACATGGACTGTCCTTTTGCTATTTATGCTTGTTTTGTTCTGCACAACTATTGTGAAGTTCACAAAGAAACTGTAAACAATCAAAGTATAAATGCTGTTTTCCAATATGATAGGCACTAGGGATGCACCCATACTGATATTGGATCAGATATCAGGCCGATACTGACTCAAATAGCTGGATCAGGTATCAGTGATAATGTGGCTGATCTATTCAATTCAATTCTATGTTTATATACTGTATACATTATATGCTGTAATTTTAATTTCTGTTTAAGTTTGACCAATTTGTTGCCGCATTAAAAAGGTTTACACCTGAAATGTAATTCCAGTTAATTTTGAAGATTTTTTACCAAGTTCCTGGTATACGATTTATTATTTTAATAATACATTTCAATTAAATACATTCATATCTATGAATGGACAAGACTTAGGCTATAGTAACCTAATAGCAGCCTAGTTTTGTTGGTAAATTAGTCTTGGCTTGAGTGAGTGTGTGAGTGTGTGTGGGAAAGATAGCTGCTGATGCTGCTTTTCCTCCGTAGTATTTTCTGCAACTAAGCATCCAAATGCAGAGTAGACAATCTGCTTCCTGTTTACACCGGCAGTGTATGTGAATGGTCACGTGATATGCATTTTCAGGCGTGCTAGTGCGGCTGGAGATTATTTCTGAAACAGTGCTAACAGTGTTTTGTGCAAAGAGATTGTTTTAAATTGCAGGTTTAAAACATAAACATATTAGTGTGGATGTAACCTGAGACTCCAAGGCTTCATGTGGAAGAAACCGTTAAGTCTATTCTCAGGCACACGGTTGCATCATGGGACTGTACACACACAGACACAGTGAAGCGCATCCATTTACTGCCTCTTCCTTTCAACACAATTTATTCAGAGAATTATTCCTCATTATGTAGTTTTGTTTTAATAAAGCACCTATCTTGCACCACAGTTCTTGATGTCGTACGGCACTTTCATCTGTTCGCCATCTTCAAAGCGAGAACACATAATGAAGAGAGTTATTAAGGCTTTTGGTATTGATAAATCAATCATTCTGCCATGTTCTCACTTCAGAGCCAGTTCTTCTCCTAGTCAGACTCATGTAACTTATTAATAGTTGCCATCAAAGCGCAAGTTTCAAAAGCACAAACAATCCGTACTTGAGTTGTTGGATTGCTTTGACACAATTTGGGGAGTGTATCGGGGAAATGTGTCGGCCGCGTGTACACATCAACTGTTGACTCTGTTGCATCTGCCAAATACAAAGACCTCTGCTCGTCTTTTCTCAGCTGGAGAATTTACGTTATTAACACAATCCGGCCCTGCTTTTGTTGTTTGCTCACTACGCCTGTCGGTATGCCCCCTCCCTGCTTTCTCTTGGCCTGTCTCATGGTGTGTAAGCACAAGCCAATCCCTCTGAGATGCTTTTCTCGCCTGCATTTCCAGGTCCCAGCGTGAGCCACCCGCCTTTGGTGGTGAGCCATGTGCAAAGCCGCGTTTAGTAACTTGATCAAGGGACCGAGGTACAGTCCTCTGAAGCAAAGAGCATTAGAGGCGTGAAGGAACGACTCTGGCAAGTCAACAGCTTTGATATGTAAAAACCTGCATCTGTTGGCTGGCAGAGGCGACGCCAGGAGGAGAGGTAGCGGGAATGGAAGACGTCTGCCTTTAGAGGCGTCGCTCTAATAGAATTGCATACGCCAAATCCCAAGCTGTGACACCCTAATGTTCTTAGTCAAACTGACTTGGCATGGTCCAGGGGCTTGAGAGAGGGAGTGAAGAAACGGAGAGAGAAAAAGAGGGGAAGAAGGAGGTATAGAGTGGTCTCCTGTCCTAGATACCACTGTCTGTCAGTGAGAGTTATCAAGCTCTACTTCAGCCCAGATGCACAGGTTTCTTTTATCCGAGCTTCCCTTCTGTTCCTCCTCACATCGTCCATGACACCTGCCTGATGCAACGGCGCGATCGTCGCCCCCCCGAGCGAGCGACTCGCTATCTGACATACATCAAAAAGACACACCGGGATAAAGAGCTGAGCAAAAGTAATGAGCAGAATTACACGATTATTGTTTTTAATTAATTTTCCTCTCTGCATCAAGAAGGCCTGCAATGCCGGCCCCTGAGGCCCACTCTAATGTGAATCGTATTAGAGCGATTCACATTAGCCTAACGCCAGCAAATTAATCGTTTGCATTACAGCAGGGCTCACACACCGCATTTGGGGATGAAACTTTAATAACTTTTTTTTATGGAACAATATTGAATTGATCAGCCGCGTCAAATTCCACGCCAGTAAAGGTCAGCGAGCATGTAGGTTGTAAACAGAAGCCTGCACACGGCTCAGACAGAATAATTCATAACTCGGTCAATGACTGAGCTGAACATATTAGCGGATCACCTCGCACTCAAGAGTCTACATTGATTATCATTAATTGTATATTTAAGTTCATAAATTATCCCTAAGTTTTAATAACAGTATGGTAATGCAGATGGTGCTTAAGTTCATTGTTTGATTGCAGCGGCTGTAGCGTGAGGCAAGGAGGGCCTGCATTATTCAACACAAGGATTCATTATAAATCAGTTGAATCAGGGTTATCATTTCATATTCTGTATATATCAGTTTGGCTTCCTAATGAATGTTATTTCCTCTATCAAGACTTGATATTGAAGCATGTTATTCTACAAAGGTTATTCTCTCGCTAGAATGTGTTTGCTTCCATACAAAAAAAACCCTTTGTTTCTTTCAAACTCCCACGTGCAGCTGCTGAAGGCTGTTTTGTGAAAAACGTGACAGATTTCTGAATGGAGCGCCGGTATGTCACATGTTAATCCAACATGTGTCAACAGACAGGAATTAAATGGATGTGTCAACAATGAGCAGCGATGTCACACTCGTCATCAGCAGTGGTGGAAAATAAAGAAGTACATTTACAAGGACTTATTGGAGTATTTCCATTTTATACGTCTTTATACTCCACTACAATTCAGAGGGAAATATTGTACTTTTTACTCCACAAACGTACTGTAGACACCTTTTTGGCACGTGACTCCTTACAACAAGCAATGCTTGCATTTTTGCACAATATACTGTACATCAGACCGGTAATACGCCATCCAGAGTAGGCTCTCACGGCCACGCCCCCTTTTGGGGGAAAATAAAAAAGATATAATAGAGGGGCTTAATTGCTCCAAGCTATAGACCAGAGCAGCATGGCGGCATCGCCGAGGCTGCGTTACCTTTTGGGGAAAGCAACTCGCTCTCACATGAGAGAAAATGATGAAAAGCTGTTGTGTAGCAGGTTAACCGAGGCTTTCACACTGAGATTTGAGGCATATATGATACATTAATATTCACTGTCAGTGTGTTAAATCGCTAAGTGATGCTGGCGACAGTGACTGGCATGGCTAGATAACGTTAGCGTGAGAGGGAGGCTGCTGCAGTAATATAGTCATATATTAACGTTATAGCAGCATCAGAAGCAGCAACAGTCTGGTTATTTACAGACAACACTTAGCCTAACGTGATTCAATCAAATATGTATAGAAGTCTGGATAAGCTACTGTATATCCGGCCACTGTGTTGGACGGGGGAAGACTGAATGGACATGGTGGCGATTAACCTTAATTTATTAAGGTAACACAAACACTCAGGTTCAGGCAAGGTTGCTAAATAATAATTAGACATGTGTATAAAACAAATGTTTGTTTAACAAGAGATGAATGAGTGTGAACTCCAAACACATCAAATTGCATTGAAGTCTATGGGATCTTTGGTTTTCTCTCCCCTGTATAGCGTGAATTCTCAAATAGAAGGCCTTTATTTATCTTGGTGGCAAAGAGAACCAGGCCTTTATTTATGATTTCCCCTGTTGTTCCCACGCAACACTTCCTCCATGTTTACATGTTGTCTTCATACATTCAGTATAATGTCAGTTCACACGGCATTATTCCCACCAGTACCACAAGAGCGAGTTGGGCGGTCCGCTTTGCCTTTTTCCTCCAAACGATGTTAAGATACCATGAATGAAACTCGAACTCCAGAATTTTGCGAATTTAAAAGTATTGCAGCATTCCTTTTGTAGGAAGGCTTTTAATGTTCAGTTTGTTGATGGTATCCAAACATCGACCAGGAGTAGAGCAAATAAGAAATAAGGAATTCATTACAGTGTGAAAGCATTATTTCAGAGCAGCAGAGTGGTGGGTATAACATGACTGATGGAAGTGCTGTGGTCATTTACATTATACTGAATTTACCATGTGTATGTGAGCTTTACCTGGCCTGTACTAGCGGCCAACCCTGTGTGCAATGTAATGTACCTTAAAGGGAGATTTGTACATGTATTTAATATCAACATGGGAGTGGGCAAATCTGCTTGCTTTGTGCAAATGTATGTATATATTTATTTCTGGAAAACAATTACAAACACAAAACAATGAAAAATATTGTCCAGAAACCCTCACAGGTACTGCATTTAGCATAAAAAATATGCTCAAATCATAACATGGCAAACTGCAGCCCGCTACAGCCTCCGTAATATCGATTGCATTTATGCGTTAAAGAAATTAGTGGCGTTGACGAATTTGCATTAACACATTATCGTTGCGGTAACTTTGACAGCCTTAATGTTTTTATGTAAATCAAAGGTCTGACTACTGAGCCATGAGGGAAAACTGTGCTGCTTTCAAGAGAAAAGGGATGAAAGAAAACCACCACTGACCAAAATGAGCATCTAACCATATAGAAGGAATGCAGTCCCACAATCTAGTGTTGCGGGCTCGCCCACAGGAGTTGCTTGTCCTTCTCTCGATGCACTCACCCTGAGCACATGGAAGAAAAATGAAACCCATTCTGACTGAAGTTGAAGTTTATTGAAAACCAGTCAAGCGATATCTCAGGAATGCAGGTGCACGCATGCACACAAATTCACCTCAGCCTCCCACACACGCTCCAAAACATCCCCCATGCATGCCCGTATCTTTGTTCTGTCCTCCTCCCTGTAGATGGCGGTCTTTAAGGACCGTAGGGAAAAGGCCTCCGTGCTCCTGAATGTTGTTTTTCCCCACATTACTGTCAAAGTATCCACCGGTGACTGATGATGGATTACATCTCAGCCGGTGCACAGGGTTTCCCCTCAGCCTGTGACTTACAGCAACTCGCCGCCCTC
>CAKALG010028841.1:0-54921 GCA_916700815.1 Helicolenus hilgendorfi | reverse complement strand
GGTGTGTGGGCGGGACCTCGATTCTGTGGCTCCAGCCCCCCGATCACTACAGCACAGACTCTGGCTCCAAATGACATCAAAATCTCAAGATGGCAGCTCCTGTATCCAGGATAATTTAGCTTCACTTTTGTACAGTGGGAGGAATTGGAGACGCGTCGTCCACCTTTATATACAGTCTATGGTTTGTTACCACAAGTGGCCCCAGCAAAGTACAGTAATTTGAGCCAAAGTCAACAAAAAAATATTGATAAGTGCAGCTTTAAATTATTAAATGTATAGTTGAGTTAATCAATATTTGCATAGTTGATAACTGAGTTGAGTGTTGATCAATATGAATTTGCAGTGCAAAATAAAAATTGTCATCTAATCTCTGGCAGCTTGGCAGACAGCGGGTGGCTTTGTATGCCACGAATAACTTATTGCACGAGTTTGTGTGCATGCACGTGTGTGCACGGTGAAAGTGCATGAGGGCTTACTTGTGTCTGTGTGAGCACATGTGCATCCTCCAAAAATGTGTGGCCTGTGCCAACGCTGAATGAGAGCAGTGTGACTGAGACAAATAGTGTTTTCTAGCAGCTAACTGTGGAGGACTATCTCTGCCCCCATCATTGATAAAGAGCATTAGAGGGCACTCGACAGAGGGGGAGTCAGAGAGAGGAAAAGGCAGTAAAGAAGAGGTAAGAGGGGAGAGTAAGCAATATAATTGGAGACAGTTTGAGAGGAAGAGAGAGACAGACTAGTAAAGTTTGGACACAAGGACACGGCTGTTTGCAGCAGTCGTTGCCTCTCGGCTAGAAGAATCGTCCTCTTCACTTAATTCGATGTGAGCTTTAAGCAATCACAATACCAGAGGGATGAGCAGTGTATGCTAACAACGTAGCACAGATAATCAATATATACAGCTGCACTCACACTAGCAAACACTCGTTATCAAGCCCTTGAGCGCAAATCTCCTCACAAATCCAGTTATTGGAGTAAAATCCTTACAACTTTCAATTCAATTTCTAATGAGTCTAATTAAAACCCAGAACAGCAAAGATGGATTAATGTGATTGTGTTGCTGACCCCCGAACACTGTGTGGGCTGTAAGGATTTGTTTACATGAAGGTGTTTTGAATGGCACAAAACAAGGCTAAAACAAATACCAATAATTAGAAAATGAATCATCAGTAGAGATAAGTAAGACTCATTCAACGATTTTAATTAGAGACATAATAAACGGCATATAAACGCAATCATTTATAATATAGCCAGAAAACGACTGTGCTGCTCCTTCACAACTCAAGCATACTGTAAATTCAGACCCCATTACAGTGTGTACGACACGGTATTGTTGGACGTACATAACATACTGTCCATTCACAGTATACATAGTGATTAAAATGAAACTAACAAAAAAACAACATGTATTTGTGTTATACATCCAAATTCATGCCCACACAAAGTTGCCAAACCTCGTTTTGACTTGTTTTGACTTGAGGCACAGGAATATTTTGCCAGGTTTATTGTGGAGGTGTAAACTATGCAAACACAGACCAAACTAAATTAGCATGAAAAGCACAAAACTAAGCCTGGGGCGCACAAAATTATAATTACATGGAATTAACTCCGCAGACTCTTGCTGTTAGAGAAAGTTAACCTCAGGATACTACGAACTCTATGTGTACCTGCAAATGCTTCAGCATGCAGAGTCCCTTCTCAGCCATCCACCTCAGCCTCCTGTCACTTCATATTTCTGCTTTGTAAAGTCATGCGATGAGATTACACCTGACAAGAAAATAATACTTCATTACAGAGTTGCTGTAAAACTGAAACAGCTAAGAGGATTATGGAAATATATACTACAAAAAAAAAAGAGAGATTTGTTGTATTTAATACTCTTATCAACATGGGAGTGGGCAAATATGCTTGCTTTATATAATGTATGTATTTATTTCTTACTGGAAATCAATTAACAACACAAAACAATCACAAATATTGTCCAGAAACCCTCACAGGTACTGCATTTAGCATGAAACATATGCTCAAGTTAAACATGGAAAACTCAAGCCAAACAGGCAACAACAGCTGTCAGTGCATATATATATATATATATATATATTAGGGCTGTCAAAGTTAATGTGATATTAACGCGTTAACACAAATTTGTTTTAACGCCACTAATTTCTTTAATGCATTAATGCAATCCATCTTTCGGAGGTTGTAGCAGGCTCAGTTTTAAAACTAGAGTGAAGAAGTACCCACCGATGGATGCCATGTCATACTAGCTTGTCGCGAAGGACGTTTAATATGCACCAAACTAATTTCGGCGAGGAAAAACTGACATGGTCATTTTCAAACGGATCTCTTGACCTCTGACCTCAAGATATGTGAATGAAGATGGGTTCTCTGGGTACCCACGAGTCTCCCCTTTACAGACATGCCCACTTTATGATAATCACATGCAGTTTGGGGCAAGTCATAGTCAAGTCAGCACACTGACACACTGACAGCTGTTGTTGCCTGTTGGGCTTGAGTTTGCCATGTTATGATTTAAGCATATTTTTTATGCTAAATGCAGTACCTGTGAGGGAAATATTGATGATATGATAATGCGCAAGGCATGAGCATGCAATAAGAACACTGTTCTTGTTTTTGCCGTGTCTTGTACGCCATGTATTCTTTACTGACTGCAATGTAAATGCATCCGTGTAAATATGCTCCGCTCAGAGCTGGTGACGTAGCATAGAAAGTGAGGAAGGCTGCTTATGGTGGGCAGGAGGGGAGGTGGATGGGTCCAACAACACCAGACTTTCAACCAGAAGATCGGTGTTCGAGACTGGTGTTTTGTCTTGTAAGTGAAGTTTGTGACGTGTTTTCTATACTGACTTAGTTTACTAGGGCTGTCCAATACCATTTTTTGGGCTTCGAGGCTTCGGGGAGAAATATTTGAAGGTATTCTAAGTTTCGCGGAGCAGCGCGGCGCAACAATGTCCGTCTCCATCTCACCCGTTTCAGTGCTGCTGTTGCACTACTGTACACACAAGTATCTTTACACGTATCTGTTTGAGAACAACTAATAATAATATTGAATATGAATAATGAATAATGTTGTGGGATTATTCCGTATTTCATGGACTATTTGGGGATTTATACATTATCATTACATACTTACATATATACATTTAAAAATTAAGCATTCAAATACCAATTTGGAGGTCGAATACCATGGCAACGGTCGAAGCATCGAAGCATTCGGGTCAGCCCTATAGTTTACGTACTTATTTTAAGCCCAACCATGATGTTTTTCCTACACCTAACTAAGTGGTTTTGTTACCTAAAACTAATTGAGTGGTTGTGTTGCCCCCTGTTGGTACTGCACCGTCATACACGCGTGTAATATTCATGCCACTGACATGCTTTCCTCTGGTGGACAGGTGGGTCTATAACACGCTTTGACATGATACCGGGTTGCATTAATCAGACAACATTATTCAGGTTGAAAAGGCCAATGATCACCGCCTCGTTCCTCAGCCACATTTAAACCTCAACAATGTTCCATAAATAAACATCATACGTCACCAAGTTTAGTCAGAACTTGATGACCTAAATGAAGTTGACTCACATGTATACATCGCAGCCCTGCTGCTGCAGTAGTAGCATAGTATTCTAATGAGCTGAATGAGCCTCTCACTGACCGAACTCTGGGCTCAGATAAGTTTCTGGTCAGCTTGAATACCGTTTTGGTTAGCGAGTGCTACAGCTGGTGTGCTGCATTAGCACACTTATGAGTAGACAACGGAGGGCGAATGAGGTCAGGCTTGTCAGACAAATGGATTTTTGGAATTTTGTGGAGTAAGCTAAAAGCATCCGAATAAAACTACCTTTGCTATTTTTAGCAGCTTATAAAACGTCATGTGTTTGACATTTCAAATGTTCCAGTGCAAGAGATCATAGAAAACAGCTTCACAATAGTCTGATATTTATCCAGCAAGGAAGAGCCTCCTCAGAATGCAATAACAGTGCAACAATCGCACACTTTTATCTGCCATACAGCAAAGCGCTTTGCACATTCAGGGTTAGGCTGAGACGCTTTTGTCTCTGAGACAAACAGTAAACACTCAAGTCTCACGGGCATTTTTGAAAGGCCAGAAGATGAAAAGATCTGATATTCTGGGATTGCTGCACATAGATTGGATTAAACCATGAGAGTGAAACATCTTCTTTCTTCTGAAATATTAAAACAAAATCCTGGGGTGTAAACCGAATACATTGTTACAGTCCGTGCGCTGCATCTAACTTACGCAAATGCTATGACAATGTTTATTATCCATCAGAAAGTGTGTGTGCATGTGCACTAATTCAAGTGAGCCATTATTCCGTTAAGTCTATACACAACATCCCTACCTGGTCATAAACATTTCAATCCAGTGCAGATTTCTACCTCAAGTCTGTAGCGTCAGTGCTGCGACTGAAGTGAGCTATTATCTCCCGGCATGGGCAACCCCTGAAGGATTAACCGCCAATCCTTCTTAAATCTGCCCTCATCGTAAAAACCGTGACACAAGCCTTTGCAGGGATACTGTTGGTACAGCATAAACATTTATAATAATACCAAGAGGCACTGTCAGGACCCCATCACTACCAAATATCAACAGCCTAGCTTCAGCAGCTAGCTTTACCCCGGGTTCAAATGTCAGACTGTCACTGCAATTTGCTAATCCTGTTGCAGATGTCATGCTGAGAACTTGAGTGCTTCCTCTTCTGTTGTTATGCAGAGTTTGCTTTGAGTGTGCTATTTTCCTCCTGGAGAATTTATTCTGCCTTTAATCATTTTCAAATTGGAACAAACTGATCCGCTGTAGTAGATTGGCTAGACAGGACTAAAAAGTAGGTGAGCCTCAGTTAAGAATCTCAAGAGTTTTTTTTTTGGATATTTAACATAAATGTCCCCAGGTATGGCAGTTGTTCATGCAAGCTAGTGCATGGTTATCCTGCAGAAGAAAAAGTGAGTCACATCAGAGTTAACAGTTTATATATTCTCTTAAGCAACTGTCACTGCCACGATAATCCTCCTGTTGCCATTTTTAAATGCTAGAGCAGCAGAGCTGAAACAACTCCAAGATGACAGGTGAATCATTTTCAAACTTTCATTTCGGGGACAGTTTTTGGAAGGAGAATTTTGACCCGAATCAAACCTACATGTAAGAATCAGCAGTTCATAAAACACATCAATGTTTCGGTCTTGCTGTGAGTCAACAATGACGAAATACGGTCTTGTTAAACCATACAACTCCCACATGTTCAGCAGCGCATTGCCGATGGCAGAGTGGAGCTATAGTGTAGAAACAAAATCTGATGGTTCCTTGTGTTGTCAGGACATGGTCCAGGTCATTATATAGGTCAAAAACAAGGACAGTTGCAGCTGCAGAAGGAAGGGGGGAGAAAGAGGGGTGAGGGGGCAGAGAAAGGGAGAGGAGAGGGAGAAAAGCAGAGAGAGTGCAGCAGAGAGAACAAAGGGGGAATAAAGCAATAGCATTAAAAGAGACAGAAGCTGACCTCGGAGCACCCTGGCATTAGCTCGCTCAGAACAGAGCATGGATTTGAGCAAATCAAAGCTTTCCACTTCAAAATAATCCACATTTGATAGCTTCCTATCAGCCAAATTGGGACAGACAGGTCAAAAGCTCAACAGTCAGACACATATGCACATGCATCCAGGCAAGGACACATGTAAACATGCAAGTGCACATCTCTTCCTCTCACTCACAAACACCCACACACACTGTAGATTCTGCCTGTCCATCACCAGAAGGGCACCAGTTCACCATCATGCTCTCACATATCTTTCCATTTTCTCTGCCTAACAAAACCTGTCGTTCTGTCAGGACTGCAGATTAACAGGAGAACAGTTTCCTCCGCAAGTCAATTTTACCGAGGTGCCGTCGAAATAGCCCGGCTATTTTTGTCCAGGTGTGTGCACATTCGTATGTGTGAACGCAGTGACCATGTGTGGCAGTTTTCCACCGTCAAGATAACCGAGACAGCCACCCACTGCACCCCACACCTCTGTCTCTATTCTCCTCCGTGGAGGACTTCATCACTTCTCCTCATCCATTACTTGTCTTCTTCATCTTTAAGCATCATTTATATTTCCTCCTCTGCTCATCGGGGCACCGGTCCCATTTCCACTGACAGCAGTGCGAGCAATTAGGTCATCAGTTGGCCTATTTAAAGCATGAGGAATTCAAGGCCTAGATCTGCTCTGTCGCTTAAGAACATCGACGGCAATCAATCGCACTAAGGCGACATGTACGAATAAGCTTTAGACACGAAAGCATCAAAATATGCCTCATTTGAGGAGGTGTGTCAGAAGGAGTATACTTTCTGTTGTACTTCCGAAGAGGTCGAGTGGAGTTTTGCATGCAATATGCATGGACCGGTGGCCGGCAAACGGCCCCGGACAAGTGCAGAGTGTACTGCTGTTGTGAAGGTCAACCATCTCTTACAGCGTCTTTGACACACACAGTGGGTGTCCAGATGGCTAAGCAGACTAAGTTGTATTTATTTACTTGCAATGTCAGGAAGTGTGAATTCTGCTTATGACCTTGGTCACACGACATGACCTGTGAGATGTTAAATAAGTTAGTGGATTGACTGAAGCACTAAGCCCAGCAGTCTGGGAGAGGTGATTACCGCTCGGGTCATTGATCTTAGAACAACCAGGGTGACCTAATGTTTCGAGACTGTCCGACACATTACTACTTCAAGCCCTGCAAGACTCGGTGTATATCCACGAACCGCCTCTGTATGAGGATGCATTGATTCTCTTAAATCCAACATCCTTTATGGAGTTCCTAATTAAAAACAACTTCCAGTATACTTTATTAACTTGTCATATTGGCCATCCATCAGGCTAATGATATCATTAAAATTAGCTTAAAATTCCACCGCACCACATTGTCTGCATGGCTCAGTTAATTGAAACACTCACTTTGGGGATTCAATGTGCCGAACTTATTGGCCACTACCCTGCTGTTGGGCACTTGCAATAATGCTCCACTTGTGACAGTCGAACCACAAAGTTATATTCTATTCCTACAAAACATTTTATACTGCATCCAGTAACTTGAGGCAGTGTGACTTATGTAGCCAAAGACCACAGAGCAAGATTACATGAGAGGGGAATTCATTTCAGGATAAGTATTGTCACCACAGGAGGAGGAAGACACTTCTGACGGTATAAAACAGCCTTAGGGTAACCATGACCATCCTGTTACAGGAAGCACTGTCTTGTAAAAGTATTCCACTGAGCAAGCACAGGTGTTTCAAGTGTTATCATGGGAAAAACTGTCTGTCTCTTTGCCACTTTATTTGCCAGCAAAAATATTCTATTTGTTTTTCTGTTTTATTCTATTCCATCAGGTCATGTGGTTTTGATTTTTGTCCAATACTGGTTTATGACCAGATTACAGGAAAACCAATGACATTCATCCCATCAGCCTCAGTTGAACGCAGACTGTGTATAAGAAGTGGACGTACCCATTGGTTTGTGGACTGACGTTTTGAAGCCTTGAGTTTGGCATTTTGGCCGTCGCCATCTTGGTTATTTGCAACCAGAAGTGACACAAGAGGGTGGAGCTAAGTACCACTGACGCTGAATAAGAAATTTTTTAGGTGACCAAAAAGGTTATAATTAATTTTCATGAACTGAAAACACACTGTGAAAGTGTTAAAGTTCTAAGACGAAAACACGGACAACTCCCAGACCGGACAACGCCGTGGTAGCAACCTGTCAATCACAAGGTAGCCACGCCCTAAAGCATCCCTTGCTTTATGGTCTACTTGACTCTAAATGGGTCCATAATTTACTAAATGAACATCATGCTGTATTGAAGAAGACTTGAAACTAGAGATTGAGACCATAAACTCATGTTTACAATGTTTACTGAGGTAATAAATCAAGTGAGAAGTAGGCTCATTTTCCAATAGACTTTTAAAGTTTAAAACCCGGAGTTGCCTACTGGCTGAACGTTGTGTGTAGTGCAAAATTAGCAAGCTAAACATTATGCAAGCTAAACAGCAGCATGCTAGCATTGTCACTGTGAGCATGTCAGCATGCAGACTTTAGCATTTATCTCACAGCACCGCTGTGTCTAAATAGAGCCTCACAGAGCCGTTAGCATGACTGTAGACTAGGAGTCTTGTTTAGATATACAAAACACACACCAGAGAAACATAAAACTGACACAAAAACACAAATCATTGTATACACACACCACCCGTATGCACAGAAGACCCCCTAAGGCAAAGAGCTCAGTCAATTCAAGCTGTTATTCACACTAAGTGCTGTAGTGGATTCAGCGTCGCTCCCCTTCTGAAGTCAATTGATTCACCGCGCTTGTGATTTAGCATCATTCCACCCAACCAATCTCTCCCTCTTTCTTTGTTGCCCTGTCACAGTCGGCGAACAATGTCAGATGCCATTGACGGGACACGGGGCATCATGACTCCTGGCCAGACAGATAGGGACCGCCAGTCATGCAACAAGCACTACATCTTAAGTTGCATTATTCCTGTCCCATTTTAAATATATTCACATGACGTGTAATGCAGAATGATTCAGCGTAAGCACACAGGCATTTATAAAGATTAAAACCCTTTTGTCCTGAAAGCCATTTGTCTGTTTTTATGTCATTGTATAAACAAATGCTCATGTTCATGATTTCATTATAATCTGCCCTGTAATGGTATTAACTTACATGAGCCAGATTGAAGCTGGCTGTATGCAGCTGGTACGCCTGCAAAGCCCACACATACAATGAAAAATAAATCAGTTCATGTGCACTTAATATGGGGGTTACTTGATTCATATGAAATAGTAACAAAGAATACACTGACATGACATTAATACTATTGCAAAATGTCTCACAGTCACTATGCAGAAAGAATGAATGCATGTTTACCAGAGTGATTCATTGAATGGGCCTCTGTATCACAGTGATCAATGGAGCCTGTTTAAAATTACAGCGACCAGGGTGCATTGTTATTGTCGCCAAACATAAAGCATGGATCGTGCAGCACTTGAAAGGTTAATGATATGCTCAGTAGTGATATTCTCTTCTCCCACACATATAATATGCTATTTAGTGTGCAGAGGATTGCATGACAGCCCAGTTAATGGCATGTTTCTTGTATCTCAAAAGCAAAGGCAACAAGTCAATGTAGACATGTTGAGGCATGTGCACTCATTGATAATTGCTGATTTATTAGGAACCCCAAGCTAAAATGAATGCAGTTTTAATGCTGCAATAAATTCTACCTTCATGAAGGTTATAATTAGCACTGTTAAAATTAACGCGATAATAACGCGTCAAAGCAAATTTGTTTTTACACCACTTATGTCTTTAACGCATTAACGCAACTTGCGATTTAGCTTGGCCGCTATTCAATCTTTCTGAGGTTGTAGCGGTCTCAGTTTTAAAGCTAGAGTGAAGATACTGGCATCATATGAAACTAGAAAAACACAAGGAATCCAATGGCACCATGTCATACTAGCTCCAAACTTAGCTTAATTTTGGGGCGGAAAAAATGTCATGTCCATTTTCAAAGGGGTCCCTTGACCTCTGACCTCAGGATATGTGTATGAAAATGGATTCTATGGGTACCCACGAGTCTCCCCTTTACAGAAATGCCCAATTATGATAATCACATGCAGTTTGGGGCAAGTCAAATCACAATATTTGTCATTGTTTTGTGTTGTTAATTGATTTCCAGTAATCAAGTAAGCAAGCATATTTGCCCACTCTAAAGAGACTAAATAATTTAGAATAATTTAGAAGATAGAATTTATTGCAGGAGTGTTGTATTCACCTGCATTTGTTTTTGCTAATAAACAGCAACTGTGTGTATAAAGTATGTTTTATTAATGTCCACTTGAAAACTTTGAAGGGCACTCGGAGAACGCAGACCTCCGCCAAGGCCATGCCCTATCTCACAATGTTAATGGAAGTGAAAAATAATTAGTGTATCCGCCCGTGATTAGGATCCGCTCCACAGTTTAACGGGTTCTTCCTTGCCCCATGCTACACCCTTCCACCAAGTTTCATGAAAGCTGGACCTGTAGTTTTTTCATAATCCTGCAAGACAACCAAGACAAGCAAACCAAAAACATAACCTCCTTGGCTTAAGGAGAGGAGGATGTATTTTGATTTTGTGATGTGAAGGATGATGTACAGTATGACCTAGTGACGATAAAGCATAAAAAAGAAGGGGGTGAAAAATGAGAATGAGAAAACTGAGAAACTACCTGAGGTAGGCTCCATTCTGCACAAACACATACAAAAACAATTGCTTGTCTTGTATAAATCTCCTTAAAATTACCTTTTTTGTCTGTTTTTGTTCTGTTTAATACTTAAATGTAAATTATAAGACATAGACTGCTGGTTTGGCTTTGTGTTGTGGTTACCTTCTAGCAGAAGCAAGTGCAAGTGTCATATGAGTCTTTTTGAATTAATGATAAAAAAAAAACTAAAGGTAATGTACTGATACTATCGGCAGTGGCACCTTGTTCCATCATCTGTTCAGTAATTGTGATGTTTTGCGAACCTGTATTATTCTGTTCCTGTCCAAGTTCAGCAGGTGATGTATTCTGGAAAGTGTGGGGAATAGAATATATATTCTAACCGTGCTATGAACTGAATTATTCAAAAAACAAGAATGCCCAAAAACATAATGCCTCAGGCCATGGCTGTCGCCGGCACAAAGGCATGAAAATAGCACTTCCTAGTACAGCAGCATCAGTTGTCAATACGAGCTCTAATAAAGTTGTCCTGAAACCAAATGGAGCAGAGAAAATGAGAAGAAACTACCAGGTAAAGGTCATGACTCTTCAGTTGCGGTCAAGTGCTCATTACTGTGGAGAATGCTGTTAGATGAATAATTTCTTCTCCTGCCACAGTGCAGAATGCGGCAAGTCGGATTTTAACCAGCACACAGCTCTAACTCTGGCATCAGTTCACTAGTTATCCATTTTTAGGATTCACTGTAAGGTTTGGCTGTTCTCTGTGACAACATTTATCCTCCATTTATATGTCCGGCCTCTTACACTGTCACTGTTGAGAGCCTCAACCCAACTCTGGTCATGGTCTCCTTACTGCTTCCACCGATAAATACTATCATCTCATTGACATCAGTTTCTACAAGTTGTCAGTGTATTCATGAATATGTGTTCTTTTCCACTCTGCTTTGTTTTCACAGTATTTAAAGAGGATCTATTATGCTTCTGTGCTTTTTCCCTTTCCTTTAGTGTGTTAGTTATATATTATTTTGTGTATGTAAAAGGTCTGCAAAGTTACAAAGACCAAAATCAACGCCAAAGGGAGTTATTCACCCCCACAGAAACACTCACCTCAAACAAAGCTAGTTAGAGCGGAGCTGGAGCAGAGTCTGAAGAGTTTGGTTCGGTCAACCAATCACAACAGTGTGTTGCCAGCTGACCAATCAGAGCAGAATGGGATTTTTGGGTGGAGGTGGCGGGAGGGCAGGAGCTCAAACGGAGCATTTCAGACAGAGGGTGAAAAGAGGTGCTGCAGCACAGCTGGTATGAGAAAAATAAAGCTTTTTTTTTAACATTTATGAATGTAAACTTGTTCTAGTAGAAACCCCAAATAGTAAGTAAAAGTATGCACCTTAAAATAAGCATAATAGGGCCTCTTCAATATATTGTTAAATAAAAAATTACAGTGTGCACACAGCCACCACAGAACAAACCACATTTGAGCTGATTTATTTATCCAATATAACCACCAACAGTCTATATATTACGTTATTGTTATCACAACAATAAATGGCATGTCCATGCACAAGTAATGTATCAAGACAAATATGATTCCCATCAAACAAAAAGTTGATTGCTTTGAGACAAAAATCAGAAAATATTGCATTGAGATATTTATCCTTATTGCTCCCATTTGTCATCGGTGCTGTAAAAAGCTGGTGTAATATGATAAGTGCTCTAGTGCCAAGAGGGCTTATTCCTCCCTTCACAACTTCTCAAATGCACTGACAAGTCGTCAATGACTCAGCCGGACGAGAGTGAGCGAGGAAGGTTAGCATGAATTAGCTCTCCGGTGCTAAGCTGCTGTGACGCTGCATAAAAAGGATGATATAATTAGCTTCACTCTCCTCAGATAAGCCAAGGTCGCTTCAGGCCATTCACTCAAGACTTGCTCATCATTTGACTGACATATATAACCTTGTTAATCTTCTGTGACTGGATAAACACTGAGTGATGCAGGGCTAAGGTTACAAAGTAAGAGTCAATGTTGGGGTTACTGAGAAGGTATGGTGTGCATTATGTATGAAGACATTTTAAGGCCACATCACAAAGCTTAATATTAAAGTCATATTGTGTCCTTTAAAATGGGAATGAACGGCATGTTGAAGGCTGGTTAGAGAGGAGTACATGTAAGCTTTCCTCTTTTACAACGGTGTATTTGAAGATCAATTTGATCCATTTCCAAAACTAGATGATAAAGAAGCACCATTTCAAGTTAGGGATGTCACAAGAACCAATACCTCAGTACCAAATTGATGCCAAAATTCTGAAAACGTGACGGTACTTGTTTTTCTACAGTAGCGCAGGTAGATGATACAAAAGTTTCCCTGATAATATTACACTGTGAACAACAAGTCCATGTTGAAATCGGCAGGAGGAGAGCTAGTAACATTAGCTGTTAGCAGCCGCTCAGTAGCACAGTCCTGCTTAGCTACATAACGGAGCTAACAGCTAATGTATGGAGGATGCATTGAGTTACATTATGATGCGAGCTCTACTCAGTAAAATATATTATTGGGTGAAGGTAAATTATAACGTTATCATGATGTGTTCAAAAGTAATCTTGTAAAATTCTGTTTCTGGTGAGAAATTGCAGGCGGATCATCAGAGATTAATAATCAATTTGCAAAAATCATTATGCAAACGGTAATAAATTAATGTACGTTGAAGTACATGGGAGTAATTGTTTTGCTTTTATTTTTTAACATGGTATCGAATTGGGTATTGGTATTGACAACATTTCTGGAATTGTGACATCCTTATATCAGACTGACCAATATGCTTATCACAGATATATCGTTGTCTGTGTTTATGTTTGCCAATATGTAACAAGGTTTCAGCATTGATTTTAGTATTTTGGGTTATCATTTGCAAGTTTCCTTTATATAACAAGTCTACAGCCACAGCAGCTCCATGTGGCTGTACTTCAGTGCAATGCTCTGAGATAAATATTCATGTCAGCATGCTAACATGCTCAAAAATGCTGATGTTAAGCAGATACTGTATAATGTCTATCACCATCTTAGTTTAGCATGTTACCATTAGCACACGTGTTAATTTGCACTACTGTAATGCCACAAACGATTGTCATGAGGAATCACAAATGTCTGCAAAATGTTGTGCCAGTCCATTTAGTAGATGGTGATATATTTCACAGGATAAGTGAAAACTGTGAGCTGCTGGAGTAGCTAGATTAAAAGTCAGAGCATCACATTAGGATCCATCTTCTCGGCACCACTGATATCTGTGTTTTATGGCAATCCATCAAATAGATCGAGATATTTCTAGACCATATTCTAGACCAAAGTGGTGGAGCGACCGACCAACCACAGACCAACATTGCCATCCGTAGAGCCAATCCATTAGCATGATTTCCACATCATGGAAATTATTATGTCCCATGTCAATGCAAAATTGGTCAATACAACACACTGACAACCGCATAGGCCTCTGGTATCTTTGTTATATTCTGCCTTTGTTTTCACTGTCAACAAAGTAATACAGTAATGATGTGTAAAGAGGTTAAGTTAAATCCTGCACATAAACACACACACAATGTATGCATATTAGTATACAGTATGTAAACACTGCTAGACAGTTGAAGCTTATGATGAACCTTATTTTACTTCACACCAATTTAAAGGGGCACCAGCTTTTAATCTCATGAAATGGTACTTTGGTGGGTGAGTACTAAAAGTCACTCTAAGGAGAAGAAAAGCCAGCGAAGCCGTGATTGACAGTGACAGAGAACAACACGTGAGAGGATGAGAACTTGACATCAGTTGTGTGGGCAAACAAGCTCTCTGTGTAGTTACAGATCAAAGGCATAATGTATAGATTTATTAATACACCACATTAGGTTTGTGTCTCTGGAGCTTTAGCACTCATCATTGTTGCTCATTTGTTTTTCTGGAGCGGGCATCTGAACCTGGCAGTTTCCCTGTCTGTCTGTTTATCTCCACGATCCTCACTTTCCTCCTTTCCTGTTTTTCACTGTGTGATATCCTTTATGAGTCACCTACAGGTCTGTGCTGCAGAGGACTCCAGTAATTACTCCAAAACAACTCATATCGAAAGCCATGGCAGGTTTATTTATATCTCAAACACGGGGCATATCAAAGTGCTTCACAAATGCAAAGAAGAATTCAAAAATCAAAATAGACGAAACGCAGATAGATACATTAGCATAAAAATAATAAATAAAGAATAAAAGCATAACGCAGTGAACATAAAAAGCTGTAAAACTGGGTTTAAAAGTATTTACAGACTGGGAAAGTCTCCCTTTAGGTCCAAATGTATTGTTCAAACTATGTGTAGCAATCATACAAATCCCACCATACCAGCACATACGCAGTGTGCATACTTTCATACAGCCAAACTATGTGCATAGACTCTCACATACAAATACTTAACAAATGATTATCAAACTGGCCATCTCCACACACACTTCTGTTTCAATCAGTGATGAGACAATAAATTGCTCTCAAGAGCTGCACAAACTAATCAAAGCCCAAATGAAGACTGGACAAAACTAACAGTCTATCTATTAGTTGAGTTCTGGTGTAGCAAACAGTAGAGAGCAATCGAATTCAGCATCATGTCGGGCAATTAGTGAGGGAAACTAAATTCTCTCTGTATTCTTTTGCAGCTTGGTTCCTTCAGTCTTCCCAGTGTCATTAATTTGTGCCACACTGTGTTATTTCTCCTGTGGCGCATGCCGTATCAGTTAATATACAATTTGTGAGAGAAAATCATCCCACTGTAACAATGCAATTATGCACCCAGGCTTACCCGGGCACGCACTCTATTTGGCTGCAAAGTAATAATCTGTGACATTTTCATATAAATACACTACTGTTTTTGCTAATGCTGAAGGTTGTACTCAACATGTTGTTCTGAACAACAATGAACAGGAAGTGATTTGTTGCATTCGTGGTGCAGTGACAGCCACCTTGGACAGTCAGAAAGGTCTGCCTACAACTCAAACTTTAACAACAGAAAATACAAGAAAATAGAAACAGATGTGCCCAGAGGGAAATAAACTGTGAAAAGAAAATGACTCATTCATTACCTTGAACAAATCAAAACACTCAGACATGATAAAGTAGCTGTCAGGTTCTGTTATTGCTTAAGAGCCGTTGTGTCTTTATTATATATTGGACCAGTGATTAAGTTGCAGCTTCTTAGTTATTCAGTCTAATTTGGGGTGAGTATATGCTTGTGGCTTGCAGCAGTAATAGATATGCAGTTAACAGTGTAACTACACAGTTACATGAAAGTGTTTAAAAGCATTTTACCGATCACTGGGGGATGTTGAGGTCGAGCCCAGATTAATTTGAGAACAGCCAAGAAGTTTTTCCTATTGTATCTGTGAGGGGTGTGTGTGTGTGTGTGTGTTTAAAAGTTTGGCAGACACATTATCAAAATGTTTAAAATATGGGATTAAATGCTTACTGTGTGTTTGTGAAATGACACTCTTGTGATGGATTTTACTGATTGTATTAACAGCGGGGCTGTCAAAGTTAAAGCGATAATAATGCGTTAATGCAAATTTGTTTTAATGCCACTAATTTCTCTAACGCATTCACACAATCGATCTTACAGAGTGCTCAGCGGGCTCAGTTTTAAAGCTAGGGGGAGACTAGTATCATATGACATTAGAAAACCTAAAGAATCCATTGGTACCAACCATGTCATACTGGATTGTCGAGAATAATGCTCTAAAGTAAAAGCTTTCATGGCCATTTTCAAAGACCTCCCTTGACCTCTGACCTCAATATATGTGAATGAAAATGGGTTCTGTCAATGGAATGGAAATGGGCAACTCATAGTCAAGTCAGCACACGGACACACTGACAGCTCTTGTGGCCTGTTGGGCTTGATTTTGCCATGTTATAATTTGAGCATATTTTGTATGCTAAATGCAGTACCTGTGAGGGTTTCTGGACAATATCTGTCATTGTTTTGTGTTGTTAATTGATTTACAATAATAAACATATACATACATTTGCATAAAGCAAGCATATTTGAGAATAAAATACATAACAAAATCTCCCTTTAAGGTACATTTTGAACACATAAAAAATATGCGATTAATCATGATTAAATATTTTTAAGTAACTGACAACCCTGATTAATAGCACATATCAAAGTTATACTGTGACTTACATGTCATCTATTCAACTTCCCGAGATATCATTATTGGTGACTTCACTGAATTTTGCACCTTTACAGACTACACGTAAACCATTTCTACTGAGGGATTCTCTTAATAGACAGATAGTAATATTAAAATTGACAACACAATGCCTTATCCTTTCAACAGGAAAGGAAAAAAAAACAGCGTGCCACTAATGGGTTACTGTGGATGAGAAAGTGAACATAAACCATAAAAATGTACCACCCACCTTTTCTAATTCAGAGAAAAGATCCAGTTCATCTTGACTAAGATTTATCAGAGTATATGTGAAAATGTTTGCACTCTGCAATGCAATTTGATTTTTGATCGAACTACTGTTACAAACGATACAAAAGTGAATCAAAATGTCAGAAGCTGACAATGTGTATTTTATCAGTCAGACAAGTTCTCCACCTGCATTGCACAGGCAACACAGAAGGCATTATTATGCAGCATTCACAGACAGTATCTAAGAGAATCCATCTCAACACAATGTGTGTGAGTGTGTGTGTGTGTGTGTGTGTGTGTGTGTGTGTGTGTGTGTGTGTGTGTGTGTGTGTGTGTGTGTGTGTGAGTGTGAGTGTGTGAAAGCGAGAGGGAGAGATGATTACCGAGGCATTGTGAGTAGATTTAACAAGTAAATTGAACACAGAGGTGGGCCTCCTCTCTGCTTGTTCTTGTGTCCTCTAATTTCATTTTTCTGCTCTGTTCTCTAGTGGGGGGCCTTGCATCTCAATGAGGATCTGTCCAGCTGGGAAGTGGTCTCACCACTAATAAAGAACAATTGTCTCACACTGTTAGGAAACTGGCAGGAGACGCACATAAAGCACATGAAGCAAAAATTCCTAAAATAAATGATTATAAATGTCTTGTTGAGTTAAAATGTTTCGACTTTGAACTTTAATTGTAACTTAAAGGAATAGTTTGACATTTTGGAAAATACACTTTCTTGCCACAAGTAAGATGTGAGCATAACGCTCCAAACTTACGCTAAATCTTGGGTGGAGGGGAAACTGTCATGGCCATTTTCGAAGGGGGCCCTTGACCTCTGACCACAAGATATGTGAATGAAAATGGGCTCTATGGGTACCCAAGAGTCTCCCCTTTACGGACATGCCCACTTTATGATAATCACATGCAGTTTGGGGCAAGTCATAGTCAAGTCAGCACACTGACACACTGACAGCTGTTGTTGCCTGTTGGGCTTGAGTTTGCTATGTTATGATTTGAGCATATTTTGTATGCTAAATGCAGTACCTGTGAGGGTTTCTGGATGATGCTCGTCATTGTTTTGCATTGTTAATTGATTTCCAATAATAAATATATACATATATTTGCTTAAAGCAAGCATATTTTCCCACTCCCATGTTGATAAACGTATCACATACTTGACAAATCTCCCTTTAAGGTACATCTTGAAAAGATGAAAAATGGGTGATTAATTTGTGATTAATCGCAATTAACTATGGACAATCATGCGATTAATTACGATTAAATATTTTGATCGATTGATAGCCCTACTAATTATTAATAACATGCTTGCAATGCTGCTTTGTCACTTTTTGAACGCACGCCCGAACCCGTGATATTTTCTAGTAAGCTTACCCGAACCCACCCGACCCGCAGGTTGTGGATCGAACCGCGTATCACTATTAGCTTGGCATAAAGACTGGAAGCACTGGAAGCTGAAGCCATACAGAGGGTTATGTGCTGGACTGCTACTTGGCCGGAGAGTCTCTTGATATCTTCTTACTTGTGCTGTAAGAAGGTGGTCTTATCATTATTTGATGGCAGACGAACACAAACAAAGACACATGCAGAGAGCTTCTGGCAGCTGAGGTAAACAGGTCCAGATGAACACACATCTTGCACATACTGTACAGACTCGCAAATCTGATCAGAAACCAACAGCAGACCTGGATCCACTCACTCCAAAGAAAACTGTCAGATATCTGGAAATCTGCAATCAACCACATTCTCCAGCCGGAGAACCTGTCCTCTCCACCAGGTTCCCAGGTCTACGCTCCCACTGTTATGATTGAGTAGCTGACAGCTTAACCTCCTCTCTCCGAGACGCATCTTTTGACTGCGGCCATTTTCTCACCATTATGTTTAGCAATGGGCCTGTGCCTGCCAGAGACGGGGGGCTAGTTGCTGAGGCTATCATTCATAGCAGAGAGGAGGAAAGGATTAAGGCCACGGAGAAAGAGCAGGAGAGAGGGGTCTGCATCTTAATGCAGGCCCGAGTGTGGAACAGCCTTGTTATGAGGTGGCTCGGTGGAGAGGGAGGAAGATGCAGTTGGTAGGTGGATGCTGGCGGGAGGTTGGGGGGGTTGGATTAGGGTGACGAAAAAAGGCAGATGCAGAGAGAACGAAAGACAGGATGCATGCACAGTACAAAAAAAGAACACCGTGTACAGTATAAAAAAGAGCAGCTCCTTTTAATACTGTCAGTGCTGTACACATTACATTAATTTAATTAAACCATTGCTGCACTAAACAGACTTTGGCACCAAGAAAGAGTTATTTTGTTCCAGTACCATTGATGCCATTTTATTTTCATCATCTCTTTTTACTCTCACAATAATTCAAAGGATAAAAGCCCTTATTGTCAGAGTTTGAACACATACTGTGGATTTCTCCATGATTGATAACTAATTTGCATAAATAAATCAAAATCATCATTTATTTGTCTCCCATTCCATCTACATTAGAAAACATCTGCAATCTAAAAGTCAATATTTCCAAATGTATTGGGGAATCTGTTTTTCTTTTTAATATTATTTTTATGTCTGATATCTTCCAAAACATATAGTCAGAGCTCAATAGTTGAATCAAATGTGTCACACTAAGTTTAAACAACATAAAGTTGCAAAAGTGGCCGAGTTTCTCCAATCTCCCAGCCGAAGAAAGCTAAGGCAGTACAAACTAAAAAGTGACATCAATATGCCTGAATAGATGAATTTCATTTAAAGTAAAAAAAAAGTCTCTATTCAACATTTGACTGAAGGGACTGAAATCATTTCACTCAGACAGAAAAAAACATTTCTTACACTTCAAAGGGCTTCTGCATTACAATCAGACACAATCCACGGCTCATACAGACGCACACAAAGCAGCACTGGCTGACCCACACAGACGTACTGCATAAGAACACACAAACATAAACCTAACATGGATCCATCGTAACACATTTCACACTCTGTTGGCCTCCTTTAGTCGTGGCTGTTTTCTCTCACACTCTGTTAGGTTGGAGTTACAATCACCTCAAAGAAAACAGATCTTCTCTCAGCCAAAGCAGCTGGAAAAGGAAAAGGTCTCCTGACGATCACTTTACTGACAAAGGCAAAATAATTGCTGTTGCACACAGGAATTCAATCCAGGTGCCGACTTAACTAAAACTTGTTTCATTCTTCTGGGTATTTGGCCTGTTGATCGCTTTAAGCTATACATATATGGATGGCCACAAACAGTGTAACCACTGACCTGACACAAGCATCTTAATCCTTTTTCCATTTGCTGAGTCTGGATGTGTGCTTCCAGTCATTACAGTGCAAAGAAGAGGGACGTTACGGACTGACCACTATAGAGCTGTGACGATACACCTACCTCCTGATTCGATACTGTCATGATACTTGGGTGCCGATTTGATATGTATCAATCTCATCTCCATATATGTATTTTGTATATACAGTTCCCTTTGTTAGCACCTTATTTTGAAAACCGGACGTAATCACACATGTATACTTCCACTAACTTCACCAAGGCCATTGCTAGCTCTCTTTATACATCCATGATCCATTGGGGCCGTTTGAATGCATTTAACATAAATGTCAGTATATGGGTGCTCTACAGTTATAGCATCGGACGATTTGACCATGGAGATGCGAGTGATGCCTGGCTTGACCGCATGTTACCGCAATACGATAACATTTCCTGTCCATGACAGAGTTAGCATGCAGCTTTAGCCATGATGTCTAGCTCTGCTTTTCCCGGCAAAGTGTGAAACCCACAGTGAGAGTGCAGGTCGCATCCACGCTGCCTCTTCGCCGTTTTCTGCTTTCTCGTTTCGGCCTCATGTGGCCGACTGATGTTTATTTTGGTTGACGAATACGGAACAGATATGACGTCACGTTACTCGGACTACAACATTAAAAACGGTAACTTCCTTCTACCTCCGCATAGACACAAATTAAGCAAATATATCCATTCTGACAATAAAAAATCAATTTCAAAATCGTACAAAATAAAACAGTGATACATTGGTTAATCAGCTTTTTTCCCCCACCCCTACTGATCACTAGACATTTCCTTAAGCAGTCTAAACTATAACTTAGTCCATCAAACACACTCACTCATACACACAACATCCTTTGTACTGCAGCTGGCATTGAAATGGAAACCTGAGAATCATTGTACTTTCTCCCAGGTATACATTTGTTGACCCTAGGTGGCTTTGCATAACTTTATATGGTCATTAGCAGATCTTTAGAAAACGTGCATAATTATGCTTGGGGTTCTGCAGAGTTTAAGCTTTGCAGAATACAAAATGTGGAAACCCACAGAGTGTGAAGAATCTCCTTAGTGGATGCTTATTTGAAATGCATGACATGCATTACAAATAGGCAGCAGATAAACATGACAAATCAGTATGCAAACTTTGTACAAAATGTATCTTTCACCATGTCTGACCAGGATCCTCAAATGCTATTACATCACCTGCTTAGCTGTGCTTTTCAAACTAAATGTTATCTTTCCCTAACTTTAAGTGTTTTACTTGCCTAAACTTAAACCATATTTATGCACAAACACCACAGGTCTAGACAATGGAAAAAAACTGCCAGTGAATGTTAAAAAATATCACTAACAATCCACAATTTTGCAGAATCCTTCTGTTTGACAAGTGGGTTGTAAATTCCTCCCTAAATCCTTGACTTGTAGGTGCACTAAACAGATTCTTTTTGCAGCGATAACAAGCGTCACACCAACCACAGTGGCACGTCATGTTGTGTGCGGAATTACAACAGCCTCTGTGGTAAAGCTCCCCTTTGCCAGCCTGAAGCTGTGCCAACCCTGGTATCCCAGCGCAGCACAGCTAGCATGGCTATTAGCTGCAAGGCAGGTGAAAAGAGGGGTTGGCACCCATTCCTAAGCCTGCCACCTCCGGGGGAAGTGAGACGTAAGGTTTAATTACAGTGGATGGTCTTGGGTTTTGGACTCGTAGAGGAGGGTTTAATTGATGTCAAAAGTGTCTTACTTCGTGTCTCTGCACTGCTTTGATTTCAAGCTGGAAAGGTGGGATGTTTGGAGTGGGAGGGGTGCACCACCTCTCTCTAAGTCTTTGGTTTTTAAGTAAAGATAGAATCAGCTAGTTTGCGCTTACGACTGCTGAAATGTGACAGTCTGACAGGTAAGAGCAAGTGAGAGAAAAGCAAGTAAAACGAGGAGAAAGAACTGCAATAGTGACAATGACTTGCTCACGCTGTTTTGTGGCTGTTAGTGTCGCATTGACTAATCAGCAGATGGGTGCGAATTGTGCCACGACTTAATTTGAATGACAAACATTTCTTTCATTCAGATCCATTATCCTCGATTGCAATCACTGCAGTTACAAAACAAATTACTGAAAGAGACTTTGCTTAGCATAATCCAGTTTACTTACAATGTTCTTGTTGATTTTCTTGCATCTCTATCTAACTAGCTAACTAACTAGCTTATAATAAGAAAAGTTGGTTTGTTATCCCACACAGGATAGGATTTTTACATAATTGCAAATAACTCATTGGCAAACAAAGAGCGAAAGAATTATGTGAATTATTCAGTTTGCTGGTTATACCTGCCAACTGCTATGTAAGGTAAATAAACTATGGCTGTCAATTGATTCAAATATTTAATCACGATTAATCACGTTTTATCTCTTCAAAGTGTACCTTAAAGGGAGATTATTGGAAATCAATTAACAACGCAAAACAATGACAAGCATCATCCAGAAACCCTCACAGGTACAGTACTGCATTTAGCATAAAAAATATGCTCAAATCATAACATGGCAAACTGCAGCCCAACAGACAACAACAGCTGTCAGTGTGCTGACTTGACTATGACTTGCCCCAAACTGCATGTGATTATCATAAAGTGGGCATGTCTGTAAAGGGGAGACTCGTGGGTACCCATAGAACTGAGCCAACTACAACCTAAAAATCGCAATTAAAATTATTGGCGTTAACACAAATTTGCGTTAACGCGTTATCACATTAACTTTGTCAGCCTTAAAATAAACAAATATCTAATAGTCTATAAAGCACTTAATGGGTTGACTCCTCTGTACATTTCTGAATTGCTCACTGACTATAATCCGATCAGACCTCTTATATCATCAGGCATAGGTCTTCTAGCTGTACCCAGAATTAGATCCAGGTCTGGTGCGGGTGCCTTCAGCTACTGTGGTCCTGCTCTCTGGAACAAGCTGCCTGATGACTTGAAGTCCATCACATCTGTTTCCATGCTCAAAAACAAACTAAAAACTTTCCTATTCTCCCAGGCTTATGGTTAATTACGCACTTGCTTCTTGTTCAGCTGGTTACATGTGTGTGATGTGTAGCGGTTTCTATTTGATTGTGTTGATGTTTTATTGCTGTGTGGTTGGGTGTATGCTTGTATTCTTATATTTATGTTGTTTATGCTACCTATGTTCTTATGTTTATGCCTATATTTGTACATTTTGTCTTTAAATGTAAAGCACTTTGAAATTACTTGTAATGAAATGTGCTATATAAACTAGAATTACCGCCTTGCGGTTGTATGCCTCCACCAACCAGTTAGTTTACATCCATGTCTGTACAAAATGTCTTCAAAATCACTTCATCGTTTTATCCTGTTAGACATTTGTGTAAAATTGTCGTAATTGACATGTGAATTCTTGAGTTATGTCCAAAAACGTGATTGGTGAGGTCACAGTGACCGCCAAATTCTCAGGTTGTCTTCATTCTTGACTCCAAGTGGACGTTTATGCCAAATTTAAAAGTGGGATGTACGGAAAGAAGGACAGACAGACAACCTGAAAACATAATGCCTCTGTCCATAAAATTGCCACTGCTATCGTCAGATCAAAAACAGGCGCAGGCTCTTCAACAATATTGTAAATAGATGCGAAGCTGTGATCTATTTCTAAAAAGCTTCATAGAGAACAATTGGGAAAAGGACACAGAGATATAAAAGATTTGGTTTCTTCTGCCGGCACAGTTTCCAACTGTGGGGAATGACGACATCTTATCTCTCTAGTGAGGCCGTTTAAATATAGACTTCTGCTACTTTATCCTTTTCTGCACCTCCAGTCTGTTGATACACGATCACAGGCTTCCTTTTATGTTTTCATCCTTGAACTTCATTACCAGTGACATCAACTTTTTTGTCTTTAACCTTCTCTATAAGACGCCAACATTATAACTCATATTTACTGCAGTAGCATTAAAGCATCCACTTAAATATTAATTATGACCGAGCCCACACACTCCGAGAACTCACAACATCATGGCATACTCTCTGCAGAAACACAAGAGGGGAGAGATTTTTTCCCCATTTCCCCATATCGCACTCATCCCTTCATTGATGCAATATGGTGTAATCTAGCCCCCCTGACTGAGCAGTGCAACACACACCTCCGACTCTGCAGATATTTAATACAGGACTGCTCTATACATTATAAATGGCCCTCTGCATTATACCGTCCTTCTAAAATGAAGCCACTGCGCAAACAGAGAAAATAGAAATGACCTGCCCTTGGAATGCTGCCGGGGTTTGGAAGTTATATTCTGGTCTCTCCCTCCATAAAATATGTCACATGTAACGCAAACATTCGTAACATACGTATCGGGGGTTCATTGTTTTTATATCATTCTGTAGCTTCCCAGTGGTGTTCCCTATGTATTTAAATTGTAGTACGTATGTTTTAGCGTCAAAATGCTATTTTCTCAAGCACTTCTAAAAATGTTTCCCACGTGACCTAATGGAGGTTTCTGCATAATGACGTTGCAGCATGTACATATATCCTTAGGCAGTTTGTATTAGCTACACTAGATGGCGGTCGACACGCTTCCAGTTTGGAGAAGCAAACAGGAGTAACAGTACGGAAGCTAAGCGATGTACTGCTGTGTGAACACCAAGTTAGTTTGGCTCCAAAAGTCACACAATAATACAAACAAACTAACCGATCGAGGCAGCGGTACACCAGCAACTCCCGTGTTCTGCGAGGTAAAATTACTACTTTTGTCAAGGGAGTTTGGTGACTTTGAAGAGAGCAATATAACGGCTTCAGTTCCCTGTTGGAAAGGGCTGTCTGATGACGGCAAAGTAAATCGGTGAAAATATTCTAAACGTAGCTGCTGTTCCTGTCTACAGCTGTTTTACCTCGCCGTCAGACAGCCCTTTCAGACATGGAACAGAAGCCATTACGTCGCTCCCTTCAAAGCCACCAGACTCCATTTACAAAAACGAGATTTTTACCTTTACGGGATCGGATATCGGGCCGATACTGACTCAAACAGCTGGATCGGGTACCGCTGACAATGGGACCGATCTGTTCAACTCAATTCTGTGTTTATATACTATATACATTATATACTGGAATTTGAATTCCCATTTAAGTTTTGACCAATTTGTTGCGGGATTAAAGATGTTTACACTAGAAATGTAATACCTTCAAAGATTATTTACCAAGTTGCTGGTGTACGATTTAGTAGTTTAACACAATTCAGTAAAATGTTATCTATGTATTTATTTGTTACATTTTTTTTTTTTTTTACAAAGTTAGGAAAGCAATGTTTAAGTCAAGCCCCCTGATGTTGCCTTACACATAGAATGATCCTAGTCACTTCCGCACAGTGGATCGGTATCGGCCTATACCCAAAGCCCAGGAATCACTATTGGTATCGGGACTGAAAAAGGTGCATCCCTACCTTGCAGACCACAGGAGCATACACACAATCATACTTCAAAAATCTCAACTAACCCTTTCAGTTATTTCCAAACTTAGCACAGCTAACATTGACTCAGTTAGTGCTAGCATTCACATTATTCATAACCTTTTTGATTAGCTTAAACCCACATCACTGCTGTTTGCTAACGTGGCCGTTAACAATTTGAAAAAAAAGGAATAGAAAGCAGATGGACCCGCCCCTTTAAAACAAGCAGATAACCTTGTTCTAAGGTCAAAGAGGTCATCATGTACAGTAGACAACAACAACAACTCAAGAAAAAGTGCAGAATGTCAACAAACGAACCAAGAAAAATGAACACAAGCAATCAAATTGTGACGCAAGATGATGCATGTGAGAGGTAAGTGCAAAGATCACAGATTTTATCAAATAGTATCCAACATGGCTGTGGGCTGGTGTGCTTCTTTTTGTGTGTGCGTGTGTGACAGAGACAAGCAGAGAGGGCAGAGTGCGGCTGAGAGTGATGAGATGCGATGAGACACAGTTTGAGTGAGTGCATACTAGCAGGAGGGAGAGGGAGGTAGAGTGTGTGAAAGTGGACGAGAGAGCAAGAGAGGGAAGATGGACATAAATGGCTATGAGTTAGCATAGCCTGCTAGTTTTTTTTTCTGTCATTTTTTTTTTTTTGCAGCTGAAGCAAATTGAGGCCACTAACGCAGGCTGCTTTTCAGGTCACTCAAAAAGATGTGCTAAAAAGGATAGCTAACCTAAATCCATTGTTAATTTGATGGAATGAAAGACACTGCAACCTACGAAAGGATCCAAACATGTTGTAGTACATCAAGTGATTACAACGTGTCTGATGTCATCCGTACAGCAGAGCCACACTGGAGTTAATTTGATTAAACTGTTGGGAAAAATACTATTGATTTAACCTGATTAGCATCCCTGACTGATCACAGCTGGATCTGGATCGGCTGATGGTGTTGGGTCCTTAAAATGCCAAACAGAGACAGCCATATTCTTCTTATTATTCATACTCGTTTATCACAGTTTTCTGTCAATATCTTTGCTCTGGTAACATCTTCTCTATCCTCAATATTTGTGAGCTGGCCCTCCTTCATCCATGCTGTGGGAAACTGAGTGACTGCTGAGTGGACAGAGCTGGATGGGTGATTCATTTGAGTTTGTGGATTAACTGACCTTGTAAATATGGGACTGGGAGCTAAATCATCGTGACTGGACTAAATGTTAGGCAGTTTCTCTTTTTTTTTTGTCACTTGAAAGACACCCACATTTATAATTACTCTGCAGAAAACTAATCTTCCACTAAATTTTTCATCCACCATAAATAAAACGCATGGCAGCTCTGGTTGGTGCAATTCTCAGTGCAACACAAAAAGAGTAAAAAGCCCACTTGATTCATTCCTCTCAAGAGTGTCTGTGCTGGAGTGTTTTTTTACCCAACAGAATGATGCCTCTTGATGTTCACCAGTGAACATAGAAGAAGACATAACAAGTCTCCAGCTTTCTTTTGGGCCACCTGACATTGTGGTGGAGAGATCTGATTTTTTTCAAATCTTGGAGGACACGATGTCAACAAATATTACTTGGTAAGAAACACACTGGTAAAACTCAAGACACCATAATGTCAGATTGGAGCTGCATCATTTCAGTCACACATCACAACATCACACAGGCAGATCGGCCACTGTTGTTTTTGTTTAACCACATCCACATCGGCAAAAAGCCGACGTCCTGTGACAATAACCTTTCAGCATATTGTAATTCAAGTGTTCTGAGAGAAAACAAGACTTCTGCACCTCCTCGTGGCTCTGTTTTCAGGCTTCAGAAAATCTAGCCCGTGACGAGAGACTTTGACCAATCACAGGTCATTTCATTGAGAGAGCGTTCCTATTGGCAGTTCCTTCACCAGATTTCACAATGGTGGCGGCGTCACAAACTTTCTCATTTTACAGCTAAACACTACACTACAAGATGTTTCTGAAAACATTTGAGGCGAGAAATAGGCATTAACGTAACATAATATTGATTCATATTTGATTAACGCTGCCTAGTTTGACCGTTTGGTTGGAGTTCGCGAGTGATTGACAGCCGGCTCTCATAGACAGCAGATCTCAGGTCAGCTCTTACTAGTTTTCCTCCGGTCTGTGAAATCTTGCAGATGCCTTTAGGAGCACCGGAGGACACAGAGGCACATGATTTTTTTCAAGTTAAATGGGAATGTAGGTTGTTATTGTGGCACAAAAGCTTTTCAAACTGACTTCTCCACCTATAAATGCAGTCTTTCATTGACACACAGAGGCACTAACCCTGATAAACATCTTCAACCCAATCTGACAAGTCACAATGTCAACTATAGCCAGCACAAGACTCCAAACCTCCATTACGCATTTCTTTACCATGTCAAAAAATAATATTGCTGAGAAAACCTGCCTGTTGATGTTCAACAGTGAACAGAGAAGAAGACATAACAAGTCTCCAGTTTCTTTTGGGCCACCTGACATTGTGGTGGAGAGATCTGATTTTTTCAAATCTTGGAGGACATGATTAGAACAAATATCACTTGGTAAGAAACACACTGGTGAAACTCAAGACACCATAAGTGCCAATGGCAATGTAGGTTGTTATTGTGGCACAAAAGCTTTCAAACTGACTTCTCTACCTATAAATGCTGTCTTTCATGGGAACTAACCCAGATAAACATCTTAATCAACCCAATCTGACAAGTCACAATATCAACTATAGCCAAACACAAGACTCCAATTGCAATTGCTTTAACATGTCAAAAATAATATTGCTGCTGAGTAAACCATGGAGGAGGAGGAGCTGCATCATTTCAGTCACACATCACACAGACAGATCGCCCACTGTTGTTTTTTGTTTAACCACATCCACACCGGCAAAGATATGTTGAAGAAATATCCTCCCTTGTCTTTTAAACCCGCAGAGGCGCAGCGTAAAATACTGACTCCAAAAGCACCAGCATGAGTCACCTTCCCACCCACTTTGAAACCAAATCTGCACTCCTGTCAAACATATTTGACTTAATATATAATATAACACACATATACATTCAGTGGGCGATGCATTAGCTGCTAGACACAAACACTAAGCAGTAATTCAACAGTTTTGGTCTCCATGGAGATGTTTTTTTTTTACCTTCTGCTGAGAGCGCCTCTTGGAGATGTATCCGTGTTTTTGTCCGTAACTTCCCGAGCTGGGCATCTGTTTGTGAAGGCTCGTTGGAAAGAAGAAGAAGAAGAAGAGGAGGAGGAGGAGGAAGAGGAAGACACAGTATAGGAAGCGTCACTGTGATAAACAGCAGCAACCGTTGAAAACCGGCATTTGTCCTCTTTTTAGACGCTATTTGTCCGGTGAGTTTGTGCGTCTCCGGCGGAGAGAGAAGCGAGAGCAGCGGTCCACAGCGGTCTCCATCATTACCGAGCTTTAGATTCACCACCTCAACGTTTACAGACCACTGATAGACTGAGAGAGAGGAAGAGGAAGAGGAGGAGGAGGAGAGCTGCCTCCGTCTGCCAGGAGAGCCGGGAGAGATATACTGAGAGACTGAGAGACTGATGCTGCTGCTGCAGCCAACCAACGAACTCCAGAGAAAGAGAGAGAGAGAGAGAGAGAGAGAGAGAAAAAGAGGGAGAGAGGGAGAGAGCGACAGAGAGAGAGCGAGAGAGAAGAGAGAGAGAGAGGGAGACAGAGAGCGAGAGAGAGAGACAGAGAGGGAGAGAGAGAGGGAGAGAAAGACAGAGAGAGAGCGAGAGAGAAGAGAGAGAGAGAGGGAGACAGAGAGCGAGAGAGAGAGAGAGAGAGAGATGGTAAATCTCAAGTGAAAGGCTTCAGTGTATTTAGGCCACCAATCATTCATTTGTAGTTATTTGTATCCACTTGTATGAAGACGATTGCATTTAAATGACTTTCCCAATGTTATTTCTGTGTTTTTTTTGTACTGAACCGTTTTGTTTTAGAAATTTGGTTGTCTACTGTTTGAGGCAGTCATTGGCGTCCATTCATTTCCGTTTGATATAAAAACCAATTGGCTTGAAACTTGCTTTGAAACTTGGTTGAGTTGCGTAATCCATGACAGCGAACATCAAGTCTGCATTAAAGCTTCAGTAGGCAACATGTTTTTGGCATCGTTGGAGAAAAGTTCCATAATAACCTTTTAGCATATTGTAAATCAAGTGTTCTGAGAGAAACTAGACTTCTGCACTTCCTCATGACTCTGTTTTCACTTTGGCAAATCACAGGTCATTTCAGAGAGAGCGTTCCTATTGGCTGTGCTCCGGCTGGTGGGCGGTGGTATTTTCTCAAGAGATCTAAACATGGCTGCCGGGTCACAAACTTTCTCATTTTACAGCTAAACAGTACACTACAAGATGTTTCTGAAAACATTTGAGGCGAGAAATAGGCATTACAGTATCAGAATATTGATTCATATATGATCAGCGCTGCCTAGTTTGACCGTTTGGTCGGAGTTCGCGAGTGATAGTCAGCCGGCTCTCATAGACAGCAGATGGACAGCAGATCTCAAGTCAGCTCAAACTGCTTGTTTTCCTCCGGTCTGTGAAGTCTTGCAGATGCCGTTAGGAGCACCGGAGGACACAAAGGCACACCATTTTTTTCAGGTTAACTGTTTCATGTACTACTGACATGATATCGATACATTTTATAAAAATACCTTTTTTTAATCATATTTGCTCCAATCTCGCCTACTTCAACTTTAAAGCTTCAGTAGGCAACAATTTTTTGGCATCATCGGGCAGAATTTCCATAATAACCTTTCAGCATATTGTAATTCAAGTGTTCTGAGAGAAAACTAGACTTCTGCACCTCCTCATGGCTCTGTTTTCAGGCTTTAAAAAAACTAGCCAGTGACGAGAGAGAGCGTTCCTATTGGCTGTGCTCTGGCCTTGTGAGTGGTGCTTGGTATTCAAGAGATCTCAACATGGCTGCCGGGTCACAAAGTTTCTCATTTTACAGCTTACTCTAGTTCGGCTCTGATTGGTTGTTTTCCTCCGGTATGTGAAATCTTGCAGATGCCGTTAGGAGCACCGGAGGACAGCGGAGGACACAGAGGCATGTTTCGTTTTCAGGTTACCTGTTTCAAGCATTACTGTGTGGATATAGTGACCGTTTTATAAAAATACGTTTTTTAATCACATTTGCTCCAATCTCACCTACTTCAGCTTTAAAAGTGTTACTCCAGCAATTGCAGTTCAATAACATTGGGGGACTCATAAGAGACAGATTATTAAAAAAAAACTAGAATTACCACATTGTGGTTGTATGCCTCCACCAACAAGTCGAGTTGCAGTTTACGTCGACGTCTGTCTGAAACGTCATCACCTCATTATTTTATCCTATTAGACATTTGTGTAAAGTTGTCATAAGTAGCATATGAATTCTTGAGTTATGGCCAAAAACGTGTTTTGTGAGGTCACAGTGATCTTTGACCACCAAATTCTAATTAGTTCATCTTTGAATCCAAGTGGACGTTTGTGTAAGGGCGTCCCTGTGATATCACATCACGTTCACCAGAATAGGACGGACGTGAGGTCACGGTGACCTTTGACCACCAAAATCTGTTCATCCTTGAATCCAAGTGAATGTTTGTTCTGGATGTAAAGAAATTCCCTCCAGGCGTTCCTGAAATATCGCGTTCACAAAAATGGGACGGACGCACAACCTGAAAATATCATGCCTCCGGCCACGGGTGTCGCCGGTGCAGAAGCATGAAAAGAATCATCAAAATGTATGCAACAGAGGCCAAGATATACTGATTTATAGTCCCTAGTATGAGTCAAGCTTGTAAAAATACTAGATCCTACATTTCCCATAATGCAACTCAATAGCATTATCTCATTAGACCACTCCTGCCGGGTAAATGACCTTTCAGACCCTACATCCAAATTCCACAATTTGTAACACAGGCTTTGTTATATATATATTTTGCCCCAAAGCTCAAGCCCTGATAACCCTAGTGACATCATCAGGGTTATTTTCTCAGACGTGTCAACGCTCCTCCGACACAGAAGGCATTTTACAGCTTCTCCCACGAGCTGAGCAACACTTCTCACGACAAATAATCTGACCTTTAAGTCTAAAATCAGCGGAGTGCCCCTTTAACGTTGGTCAAAGTTGCATTACCATTATGAATCTGCACATAAAAATACATTATCATATACGATAATGATGATGTGACAAAAATGAATGCAGCCTTCACAACTTCACTATGAGGGATTACACAACATCAGCTTGTTTTAAGAGACAATACAAAGAGTGTACAAAGCAGAAATGAATGAAAACCAATGGCTGTTTTGAAACTGTAGGGAAAATACATGACAAGATGGAAAACTGCACAACATAAATTCAGAAATGTTCCGCAAAAATGCAACGTGATTTATAGTTGAGGAGGTAAAACAAAAAAAATTATAATAATGAAAGAGAGAAGAGCATCTAGTACATTTGAGCTCACGTTCAGCCTTAAGCTTATTTCATGTAAAGCCAATAAGGCATATATGCAGTGAAGTGAACTGAGAGAAGGACAAAAAAACAACATGCTGTATGTATTCGGTCCTATTTGTTTTTTCTGCAAGATGTGTTGATTGTTGTCTCCCATTAAGGGAAACGGGCATCCATACTGAATACAAAACAACACTGTATATGTGCCCATCTGTTCTTATCAGACTGATCTTTCTGTGCAGGGAAGGTAATTCATTTTGTCACCCTGTGCTTTAGCACTGTATGGAGTCTGTATGCCATGACAGTAGAGCACAGGCCGAGGTGAAGTGAAAGAGAGTAAAAGACGGAGAGGTATGAAATGGATTCAGGACCATGGACAGCTCACTGTGTGTCCTAACTAGGCCAAACACTTTGCTCTTGTTCCTGCTGCCGTCTCTTTTATCACGTCAATCTAAATTCAGCTTGGAGCAGAGTAAAGATATACTGAAATTAGTGTCGTTGCACTAAAACAAAATCCACAATCTACTGAGACAAAACACACAGGAAACATCCACCATTGTCTGTAGACCTGAAACGACAGGACGGCATACGAAGTGCGGCAAGACATCAAATGGGGTTTAGTCTGCAGCAGGAGGACTACAGGTTTATTGCTTTATTATAGGCCTGCTTCCACCTGTCACATTTGATCGCTCTCGTCCCGGGGAGGTGAAGGCCAGGGAGAAAATACAAGTATTTCTTAAAAGGTCAACATTTACCTTGATGTACTACAAAGCTGGGCGCACACAGGAGCTCTTTCTCCCACGCACACTCACTGGAAGTGAGAATAAACCCCATTCATAAGATTGCAAAATAAGTTTTGGCCGGTTTTCACTGATCTCAGATGTAATAACCCTAACTTAGCTATGCAGTAAAATAACCATTAGTCGGTTAGAAGGCTGCTACTAGTGCAACAGGAATCTATTCCAGAGAACTGCTCTCTCCCTCTCAATCAATCAATTCCTGCAGACTACAGTAACCACTTTTCTCTAAAGCAGAGCAAGTTGTTGCTCATTGATCCGTCTTCCATCAGACCTCCCTTCAAGTACTTTGAGGCAACATTTTCAAACTGAACTGGTAATGAAGTGACTCCTCAGCTACTGTTCACTTGACGCTTTCTCCAGCAGACGAGGGTCTGCGTGTACAGCACACACTTAGAGGAGTAGTGCAGTGTTGCCAGATTGGGCTACTTAAAATTAAGTTGGGCTGGGAAAATAGCATTACTCTGGTAAATGAAATTTGGGCTGCTATTGTCATCATTTGGCAGGGTTTTGAAAATATTGGGATTTTTGAATTTGTGATATTTAATTTGAGAAATATTTGATTGACATGAGTTGCATTCAAATGTGGTTAGGGATAACGGAGGACCTACATACCTTGACATCATCATCGGGGGACATTGATATGGGAATTAATGTATTTAGTTGTCTGACTGCATTCTTTATGCGTTGCAATAGCCTATTTAACATTTTATTAGGGCTGTCAATCGCTTAAACAATTTAATCGCGATTAATCGCATGATTGTCCATGATTAATCGCAATGAATTGCAAATTAATCGCACATTTTTTATCTGTTCAAAATGTACCTTAAAGGAAGATCTGTCAAGTATTTAATACTCTTATCAACATGGGAGTTGGCAAATATGCTTGCTTTATGCAAATGTGTGTCTATATTTATTATTAGAAATCAGTTAACAACACAAAACAATGACAGATATTGTCCGGAAACCCTCACAAATACTGCAATTAGCATAAAACATATGCTCAAATCATAACATGGCAAACTTGCAATCTGATCTGGCAACACTGGTAAGGTGCAAGAAACGACCAGCTTCGTGACTTAAAGCATTCACATTCATTTTTGTGGCATCTCTGCTGTCTCACACAATGCAGGAGAGTAACTGAAAGGCACTAAAGGAGACAGTCTCAAGATCCAGACTTGAACCCACAATGCATGGCAGGCACCTCGGCGTGTATTCTGATCATGTCTGCTGCAACATGAACCCTGCAGATAAGCCCAGCTCATGAGCATTCGAATCAAAGCGGCTCTCTCCTGCTCTCCCCCCCTCTCTGAGCGTGTCTTTCAGAAGCATCTGTGCTGTGTGTGAAGGGAATATGAGGGGAGGATTACCTGCTTAATTAGAAGGGGAGGTGAGTTTTGTGTGTGAGGGTGTTATGTGCACAGAGACAGTGTAATCACAAGTAATCAAACACCTTCATCGGCATCTATTTGAGCTTTCGCACAGCATTTGCTTTACAAGATAGTGGCGCCTATTACACCCCATAACCACATATATTAAAAAACATTCATCTACATTTGAGCTCATTTAGCTTAATTGCCACAGCAGCCCAGAATGCATTTATATTCCACATCAGTGCTAGAAGTAAATACGCATTTGTTTGCAATTCATTAAAGGATTTAAATGAAGGACAGAGAATGACTGTGGCGGAGCAGTAAGTCACGTGATGGTCCAGCTGATAAACAGATGGTCTCTCTCTCTCTCTCTCTCTGACACACACACACATACATACACCGTTAATGCCCTTGCTTCCTCTTCAGAGAAGAAGATAAAGTTTCACACAATCAGGAAAAAATCAGGACATTGCCGGTTAAACCTGCATGCCAGAATTAGTGGTGACATTTCGCAGAAAGGAAGGGACCTTTCACTCTGTTCCATGAACACTGGTATGACTGTGGCCTGCACTAATTAAGGAAATAGTCCTGTTTATGCGTAATGTCTGCACCTGCTCATCAACATCCCTGACAACATTGATTAACTGCACGCTGTGTAAGAGAAGGCTGGCAGCTCATTAACCAAAGAAACAAAAGTTGAAGGGCAGTCGTTGGAGCCGTGTTATAGTTCAGAGCTTTGTGTCACTGTATACTGAGATTTGAGTCCTGAAGAATAACAAAAAAGGACTCCATAATTTATACCACAACTTTTTATTAATAACAAGTTAGGTCTCGATCAGACAGAGCGAGTTTTAGCAGTCTGGGGTGGCTTTTTGTAATTGTTTTCAATGAGAGTGAAACGGTTTGAGCACTGCTTTTGCGTTGCCGCTCAATGCACCATGCGTTTGTACCCTGAATGCCTGGAGTTGATAGAAATTCAACTCAGAGTGGAAAAGCTAGAGTTTTCTCTCATTATGGTGACTTTTACTGGATAACATAAGCTGTATGTCTTTACCAACCATAGATACCATGATCTGAACAGAAAACATGGAGGCAAGTTAGTGCAGTACTTGAAATTTCGGGTAAGTTGTTTTCATTCATTTAAACTGTAGTAATAACTATTAGGTAGCGTACAGTTCAAGGTTTGTGTTAAGCCAACCTTAGCACTCATTCAGTGGCTGCCTAGCAACAATTACAAAAAAATCACAGCAAACTGCAAAAAAGCGCTTTGTCTGATCGGGCAATAAAATGGCGATGCAGTGCACGCTCTGTGTGATCAGGGCCTAGACAGGCAGGAGAGTTTGCCAAAAATGTATTCGTAAAACGTTGGTGGTTTAAATGCTTCTAGATGTCTTATACACTCAGTTATACCATCTGACGACTAAACAGAGACCCTTTTAATAAAGCTTTTAACTTAAATCCGGTGTGTCTGAACTAGGGCTGCAACTTACAATTCTTTTTATCATTGATTAATCTTCTGCTAATATTCTTGATTGTTTATCATTAACAATTAGATTTATTGTTAATTATAAAATGCGAGCAAATGTAAAAAAAAAGTATCCATCCCAGTTTGTGAGGGAATTTCTGCCATTTCTGCTCAAAACATTACTTTTAATCGGTTATCAGAAAAGTTGCAGATTAATTTTAATTAATTAGTGTTGACTGACTAATCAATTAATTGATTATGACTTTTTTTTTACTATGACTAGAATTATTGATAGATACATACAAATTGTGTATATTACATTACTGTAAGTATTTCCTGTTCAAGCCCCTAGAGGGTTTTTTTTCCTACACATTCCCTTTCAAATTATATATTGTATCTTTTTACATTTTTTCACATGTAAATAAATAAAGAAACAAACAAAAAGACTAAGCGATTCAGCTCTAAACTGAATTTATTATTAGCAAATGTTGTGTTGTGAATCAGTGTGTGGAGTGTATTAAATCACAAGATGTCTCTATTCTTCATATAAGTAGACCAAAACAGTCATCAGCTATTATACGCTAAAAAGGCCCTTAAAAATAACCAACAACTACATATTAGTAAATAAATCACTTCAATACAACACACTTTGTAGCATTTTCTTCAGATCTGTCAATTTGTCTTTCTGTTGGCTGTAGACAAACATGACAAACACCTGGTTTGAATCCAGCACACGCAGCCAGATAATAATAATACATAGTTTTCTCTGGAATACAATCACTTTGATTAAACAAAAGCTTGCATATCGAGCAGCTCTCAATGGGAATGCTGGGAACATAAACAATGGCACACATGGCTCCATTTCTAAATTTGCCCTACCGCCTGCACTCAGATAATGTTATGACCAACTGCTCTGGAGCATCTATCCCTGCCAAACACCTGTCCTCCTGTCAGATCGCTCATTTTAATGCAGACACTGCTGAATGCTTAATAAAAGTCAACAGAAAGAGAGCACTGCCAATTTACAAGTCAAACACACACACACACACACACTGATGCACCTGTCCGCCTCTGCTAAATGTTACCATCTGAACAGGCTGTCAGCTGGTGTCAGGTGCAGGGATTTTTTGCACCGTGGCTAATTGGATTTCAAATTTAGAGCTTCCTGCAACGTGGAGAAGACACGTTCAAGTAATCAACACACTCAGGCCAACTTAGCTGGTGGGAATGAAACCATCTTTGTTTTGTTTTTTATTATGGAGGAGGACGTCAATGAAAGTTATGGCATGCAGCACTATTTAGTGCAAGTATAATATCCACATCATCTCCACTCACAAACAAAATAGTCCTCAAGAAAAATAATCCTGTTAGAGTATTTCTCGATGCATATAATAAGCACTCACTGCCTGTAAATGAGCACATTATTCGATTTCACAGCGTGTGTAAGGTACAAATCACACTGTATAGTGTGTGTGTGAGATCTCAGCCAAGTGGGATTTCAGTGCTATATATTACCCTGTCAACACCTCTCAAATGTGATACAACCAGTTCTAAAAATTAATTTATTGATTATCACCTCGAGTGCTGCACTTTTAAAAGATGGAAAATAAGTCTATTTTGGGTGTAAGATCCGTTCTCGCTAGTGGGAGGCAGAAAATACCCAGAATTGTGTGCAGTTTGTTATTACTATTGCATGTTCACTTCACCTAATATAACCTCCACTGCTGCAGCAAACTGTCTTTACTTTCCAGAAAAAAATCAGCTCAGTAGCTGCTGACTCCCACGTACAGTAAAGGCTCTTTAGACTTTAAGCTTATGACAATAAAATAAATATAGTTGTAACCACAACTGTCTGTTTTTTTACACAATTTTATATCCTAATTTAGAGCATTTGGAGCCTTGACACAAAATAAAAGAGTATTAGCAAAATAAATACTATAAATATAACAGTTGCTTTATGCAGTTTATTGCAAATAAGTGACCAATCAATATTTGACTTTATTTATATAACTATATTATTTCATTTTTTCCCCATGTTCTACAGAATTTATCCATGATATTTTACACAAGACTAGCAGCTCTGTGAGGCTGTGCAGTGTTTTGAGTTAAATGCTAACATGTTGATGTTTAGCAGGTACTATTTACCTTCTTAGTTTATCCTGTTAGCATGCTAATATTCAACAATATGTCATTAGTTTTGCACTTATTTGGTCATAAACCGAATTATTTTACAAATTAAAATTGTCCTGATGATGGCGCTAGAGGAAAAGTTAAGGGATCACCAAAGTAGTCAGTTCATCCTGAGTGGGACATGAATGTCTGCACCGTGGCAATCCATGAATAGTTGTTAAGATATTTCAGCCTGAACCAAAGTGGTGGTCCGACAGACAGTAGGGATGGGCGATACCAACCTTTTTTAATTTGATACGATACTGATCTTTTTTTTTTTTTTTTTTTTTTAATTTTAACTACCGATACTGATCTTTTTTTTATTTATTTTTTTAATTTTAACTACCGATACTGATCATTTCTTAAATGGGTATGTGATTTTTCAAAATTATGGTTATTTAAAAAAGGCCAAAGGCCAATCACATGACACATATTGCCCATTAATAACTAAATTATTAAAAATAATAAATACAAATGTAAAAGAAAATAGTCTTTTGTTACTTGTGTTTCTGTGTGTAGCATTTATTGTCACAAATAGCGCATCTTGCTGTATTCTTATCTACAGTTGACAAGTAGCACCAGGTTACGTTACACGGCAATACGTTTCTTTTCTGCCATTCTTTTACATGTTTGATGTGGAAGTGTGTGACTGTGCTTTGCTGTGCGCTAGTTTTCAAAGTCATGTGACGCGGGCCAGCTAAATACGGCTGTTTTGGCACAAACAATATACAAAAGTAGTGAAAACACATTTGTATAATCTTATTATCAATATTTTTGTAAGGAATCAATATCAAATGAGTAGATTGTGAGTTTCGAAGTATAGATACCACAGCGTCAAATCGCTCATTTCGCCCCGACAGAACAACCGTCAGACCGACGTAGTCAACCACAGAGCCATGTTGCTAGAGTGGCTAAAAAACATCCTTCTAATCAAGTACAGTAACACAAGTCTGTTCTTGGCATCCTGAAAAACAGATTGCTGCATGCAGTTTACTGCACACAAAGAAACAAGCAGTGTGATTAATGATTTACCAAGGACAAGTGAAACTAGCATGGGGAACATTCAAAAGAAATCTCTTTGCGATCATTCAGGTGATGAGTGCTGTGTGCCTTTGTAGCTATTTAACCTTCTGTGCCAACAATTAGAGCTGCACTGTTCAAATCTACTGTTCAAATTCAGCGAGTCAAACTCGCCGTTTTGCAAAACCCACAGTTGGTACAATGGCTGACCGTTTCCGAGCTCAGGATTTGACAGGAGGTCAGAGAAGGACTGTGAAGACCTTGATTCTGGTCTTAGCTAGGCCTCCTCCCATGACCCTGGTCCCTGGGGTGAATGCCGACAAATGAGACTTGAAGCCAGTGACAGGAACACAGGGGAGTTTATGCGCCACTGGGAGAAGACGCCGATGGCTGATGATGCCCAGTGGAGGTTACTGCCTCAGACATAACCAGGCTTCAGCTTTGAGCAATCAGAACTGCATTATAGTGCAGGAATTTTATCTCTGTGCAATCAGGTTAAAGTGCTCTGGGAATCATTATATTACCCTCTTAAAAATATCCTGTGTAGGATTTGCTTTAAATATAATGGTGATGATGATACAGTATATCATTATAATGAATTGTGATTTGTATTCTTTATCCCATACTGATTAAAAAAACAAATGAAATAATCTCTCTGCCTCTTTAGAGCAACCACATTTCCTTTTTGGATCAACACAAATAGTAACAAACAGCAGATCAGTTGAAAGACATTTTTATATTACACCGAGCACTAAACCAATTTCATTTCAGCCAACATATTAATGAAAAAATCCACAGCACCTTTAATGTAGTCCATTTTGCTTGTGCTCAGATGTCCCTTCTAACTCCCTGCACTATTTTTTACAGCAACATATTGCACAATTCATCTGCCAGCAGTGTCTGTACATCTGTAACTTTTCATGACACTACAATCATCAAATTTCCTATTCCTCCTGAAATGAAAACAATGACATGTTTCTATTACAGAGACCATGTCTTAATCCAATTCAGAGTACAAACCTATGGATACGTTCCAAATCCAAAGATACTTTTTCTTTTTAATTTCAGTAAATACTGCAGCTGCCCTTACAAAGTACGTACTGTTGCATCCAGTTTGCATACAATTGGGACATACTACTTCATCAAAACATTGCGCCTTGAACTTTGACCCTCTTGCTCATATATCTGCTGCACAGAGGATTGTGGGTCAGAATAGCCAGAAAAGCATGCAAACTTGCATACTGCAAAATGCGACCGGATGCATCCTGGTATTTTTGGCATACTGCATTTTAACATACTACTTATTGGGACATACTAAGGGTGCTTTCACATCAGGGACCCAGGCCTGTATCCGAGAACATTTATCCAAAGTCCAGTTTGTTAGACCAGTGTGAACGCTCCGTACCGTACTCGGGCACGGTTTGTCGATCCATACCTCGAAAAGGTGGTTTTGGGCGCGGTTCATGTGTACTCGGGTACGGTTTGCATCAGGGGTGAAAGCCAACCGTACTAAAACATGGAAGTGGACTGCTATTTGACGCGAGTATCGTTAGCAGTCAGCGAGTAGTTGTGAAAAGGCATGCTTTTTTCAACAACGCCGATCTCCTCCGAAATCTGTATACATATAAAACTGTTTCATATCTATGTCTTATCTGCGCGCAGTGATCTCATCCTCTGAACTAAACAGCCGTGGGAGAGAAAGCAGGAAGGCAGGCGAGAGGTTCCTTAAAATATAGACAATAGTAGCTGATGGGGTTGGGCGAGGTTTGCTATTTTATTTAGCTAATATAATGGTCTGCCTCTGAAGAAAGAGAGCCACTCAGCCGCTGAGAGAGAGAGAGACGGACGAAAACAGCCGGCATATTTTCACATCAAACTTGGTGAAATAAGGGTTCACTTCAAGCAAACCATGGCTGTTGATTGTTAGAAAGACTAACGACGAAGGTTTTGGTGAGTTTTATTTTGTTTCTGTCAAGTTTGAATGAAGTGTTTTACGATGCTCTGTCGCTACAAGAGCTGATCTCAACATAAACAAATACACGTGGATGATGACGCAAGTGTACTCGGGTACGGAACAACTTTACTAATGTGAAAGCTGAGCGGCGAGGGAGTGGAGAGGGGGGGAATTGTACTTGGGCACGATACGGATCAATCATACCTTATATTAAAACGCCCTGCTAATAATGGCCTACTAATAATTGTGGTAGTATGGGTATTGGATACTGACAGTATATCTCATTGTAAACTCTTTTTAACTTTCACCTACTGCTCAGACTTACCACCTAGCCTATGCACACACCATCAAGTGAGTTCTATCTGCAACAATCTGCAGCCTCTCTGACCTTTGCTTCAGTCAGCCTGTAACAAGACGGCTCTGACACAAAAACACAGTTAATTGATTGGTGTTAGACTCCCAGAGGTCACACCAATTATTTCCTCTGTGAAAGCTGAGCAAAGGAAGACCAACTATCCAAATCCATCGTGAGACGAGGAGCCAAACTGCTGCATGGTTTTCGTCTTTACATTTCCTTCTCCGTGTATTCTCTTTTCTCCCATTCAGACTTGAAATGTCACCAGAAGAAATGTCAGAAAAATGTGCCGCCTCTCACTCAGCCCAAACCAAACCGGTTTATATCTCTTTACGGTTCTCAAGCTCATGTCTCTCTTTCTATTCTCATCAGCAGACTAACCACGTCAACATCTGCCCGGTCACATGATCTGTGACTCAAGCCCAGACAGACACTGACACACACACGCATATACACTGACACAAATGTATAGTCTACTGTATATACACACATTACAGGCGGACAAAGGTTCAGAAAATCACAGTGCCATATCCACACACTCACAGTGTGAGAGAGAAAGGGCTTGTTAGAGGTTAACCAGCACCTGTAAAGCTCTTATTTAGACGGAGAAAAACAGACGAGTTATGTTATTTTATGTTATTGAGTTTTGACCTCAATTTCTTTCTCTTTCCTCTCTATCCTTGACTTGTTCCTCCCTCACATCATCCTTCATACACCACTCAGTTCTCGGTGCATAAAAGCTTTTATATTTGCTGTTGTAAGCATCAGTAAGGACAACCCTCTGTATTGAAGAAAATCCTCTATCGCATAAGAAACAACAACAAGGGGCTGCATTGGTAGGAGTGATGGTTAAGGCAGTATTCCCCCAAAGGATATTCCTTTTTAAAAAGGACAAACCATCGCGACCCAATTCACAATAGCCCTTATATCTATAAATCGTGAGAAGACTGAATTTGCTCGTAAATGAATGTTCCTGACCATTTTTACTGCCATTTCCGCATCTCCTTATACAGTATTATCTTGAATAGTTAAACAAGCCATTTTGAAAACATATACGTTTGATAAATCACAATTTTGTTTTATGCACTTGTCATTGAAAACATATACACGTCTTAAATACTTAAAGCTTCAGTAGGCAGAAAGTTTTTGGCAAAAAATCCATAATAATCTTTCAGCATATTGTAGTTCAAGTGTTCTGAAAGATAACTAGACTTCTGCACCTCCTCGTGGCTCTGTTTTCAGCTTTTAAAAAATCTAAACAGTGATCACAGTTCAAATCAGAGAGAGATAGAGAGCGTTCCTATTGGCTGTGCTCAGGCTGGTGGGCGATGCTTGGTATTTCCTCAACAGATCTCTTTTTTTCAGATTACCTGTCTCATGCACTACTTTGGGATATAGTTTTATATAAATAACTTTTTAAAATCATTTCATATTTGCTCCATTTCTACCCACTGCTGCATTAATAAATGAGACCATATAAATGCATTTAGGCGTAGTAAAGAGGCTCTTGTTTTTTCCTCTCATCAGTAAAACAAACAGAATGTACACTGCCTTTCATATTAGATTCAGTGTTATCAGTAGGCTACAATTATCAGAGCAATACGAACATTCAGGCTCCCTCTTGTGGCTCAAAGATGTACTGCCGATATAAATGTTAAGTAAAAGACTATGGAAGAAATTCTACTAATTATCTAAAATCTCCTGCGACCCACCTGTGGGCCCCGACCCAGAGACAATGAAACATAATCCAGAAAGTCAAGTTGCACCAACAGATTAATGCGTTTAAAGGGTTACCAGTTGCCAAAACACTCCAAAACAGTTTATATTGCTCAGAGACAGGATTTCGCAACTCTGGAAAACTATCATGGTGGAAACTATTTTATCTTTCTTTGTATCAATCGCTCGTTCGTGTTATGATAAGTAATCTACGTGCGCTTGCATGTATTTGATTGGCCAACGCAGCACCCTGCCAGATGAAATAGCGCTGGGGCAAAAATTGAACCTGGTTCAAAGGTTTTGCTGGATGACCCTGGATTTCTTTTTTCCCAAGCCCCCAATATGCGCTGCCGGATTGGCTACATATGAACGAACATGGCCTTGATGTTGGAACACAAAGCTGTATCCACAGCAAAACTTCTGCTTGCCACGATTACCACTCTCTACCACAGTGTTTGAACGACTGCTTAGCAGTAGTCTCCTATTCAGTACTGAGACAAGGGTGGTCAAGGTGAAGTTATCTGGATGTAATTCCAGTTCTGCAAGTATGTTCGTAGCCCACCTCTATATGACAACAGAATGTTAACACCGTAAATACTGTACTCTGCGATGTACAATTAAAGCATGATATGGACTGAGCTGTTTTTTCCTGGCAGTAAGAGAAATGTGTGTTGACGTATGCAGCGTGAAAGTAACAGAGATGTAGCTGTACATGCTGTAGCTGGTCAGGATGTGAGCCCAGTGAAAGCTTGCTATCTCACCATGCATCACATCCTCTTGGAGGACTATCCACGGCACTGTTTCCTGTTGTTTTAGTGTGTATCCATTTGCAAATTTGTATCCTCTAATACACCCAACAACCTTCATGCTTTAAACACGCGCACAAGCATTTCCAAAGCCTGGCGATGCTCCATTTGGGGCTAACCCTTCCATTACTTCTATTTAAAAACCAGAGCCTTGAGCCAGTGGCCAATGAAACTCTGCCACAGATGGTTCCTTAATGCTAGCGTGGACATTTAGAGATGGGGCGAGGGAAAGAATGAAATCAGCCAAATTGGGAGCAGAAGCAGCTTTGTGACAAAGGTAGAGACTGAGGGATTATGCTAAAGTGCAAAGCTAACTGTTAAGCCAGAATGCTTTTTGACCCCTATAAAGAACAGTGACAAGAAATGTCTCTTCTTTAACACTGTAGGATTAGCTGTGGTTGAAAGGGAAGATTACTGAAAGGATCCATGACCAGATGAGGACAATCCTATCCAGCGTGGTGGCCATTAACTAATTGTGGCGATGACATATGTCAAACTAAAGATGTGAGGAGCTTAAGTATCCAGTGTCAAAGTGGGGACTTTGTAGTCATATGTTTGTGTTCTGTGATGAATATTCTGGTCAAACAGTGACTGACCTTTGAGATCTGACAAACACACAGCCTTTTCGGCTGCAGTCTGCAAATAGATTTAGAAAAGTGTCAAACTGTCACAAACTATTAAGAAAGCCTCACGCCATCAATAGGTAATACACAATACTACTGTCTTTGGTCTATCCAAAGTGGAGAAAATCCGCATGAATATGGCAAGTCATGATTCTGCTGGGAAACCAGCACCAGCTGCCAGTCTATTCTTTGAACGAGCTGTTATGTATTATAACTATGCATCTCTTTTCTCTTCTGCACCAGTGCATTAATACATTATTCAGGCCTACAAGGCCTTGGAAACACTTGGTGCATTCATGCAAAGTGTTTCTATCCCTTTGTGGAAATACTACATTAAACAATAGTGAAGCAGCTACACTGCTGAATGTTAAATGTACAGGAAAGCTACAGAACATGTAGGTGAAGATGACATGAATTATCTATTTGTCTTCACAGCTTGTGTGTATACCTTACATATCTACAATTTATCTCTGAAACACTCCCATTACATAACACATATTTATTGTACCTTTCCTTTACAGTCAATAATGTCCCCACTCCTAACAGTATTGTTCATGGTATAGTAAAACGGCATAAATAACAAATTGAATGCAAATGTGCTGCTGAAATATCTAATGAATGAATGCAGCGAAACATCTTTACCAGTGTTAATGACATGTTGGTTATCAGGTCACTGACTTCACGCATGACCTTGTCTATGTGTCAATAAGCGTGGACATATGTCATGTTCAGTGATGCTTAATCACCCACACAAACACAATCTTGCACTACAGCACTCCCAAGGACATTTTATTGACTTACAGTCAATCCCTGCAGGCTGTCGCTCAGGTGGCCGTTAATCGTAGGGTTGGTGGCTCAGTCCCCATCTCCTCCTGTCAACATGTTGAAGTAGCCTTGAGCAAGATCACTGAAGCCCAAAACTGTGCAAAAGTAAAAAGAATGTAAGTCGTATTGGACAACAGCATCTGCCAAATACTGTAAATGTAATGCTAAACTATAACTGTGACGTCCCTGATCTTTAACCGAAGCATATTTCTTAGCATATATTATAACTGTAATGTAATGGAACTGTGTCAAATAGCACTTTCAAGCTTGATATAAAACATTTGTTTTTTTGGCTGCGGTAGGAGTTACCGCTTTTATGCCAGATTGTTTTTGTTGAAAAAAATCACAAATTTACTGTAACATATGGGAGAACTGTGAACTCGCATAAATAGTTCCTGTGATATTCATGACTCAAAAGGAAAAGGGAAAATAAAACTTTAGCAAATACCAAACTACATAGTCTTCAGCACCGTCATGGCAATCATTAGTGATGTTGTGGGATTGTTTTTTTTAGCCTCCTGAGTTTTAAACAAACTGGTTATAAAACTTGTTGGATGTGCTTCAGAGATTTGTGCTTCTTATGTTTGTGCCAATGTGGTGTCCTTTAATGTTAAGCAGAATCTGAGGGTCTGTGATAAGTGTTTGTGTATATATTCGGTATGTGTGTACATGGACGTGCGTTAATGTATGCTTGTGTAGCTCCCTGATTCTTTATCCTTCCATCGTTCCTCAGGCATCCTTTCCTCTGTTTTCACAAGATGTTGAAAGCTGCTGTTTCCCTAAGGGATTCCCAACTGTGCATCTAATGCAAATGAGCCAAATCCAGTTAAAGTGAGATAACAGCATTAACAGTAAAAATCAAAACTCTAACGACAAAATGACTTCTGTTCCTTTATGCTCCAACAGCTGTTACATTTAAAAGTCTAAAACTTTTATAATGCTGAAATCGGCATACTGCCTTGCAGTGTTTATAAGTTGTTCTACTCTGATGGGATTGTCCCTGGTTGTGCTGCAACCTGAAAACAATGCACATTTTACTGTTATGATATTTCTAAATATTTTATAATTTTTCTATTCTTTACTATGTTTTTTGTAATTTCTCCTTTGCGCACATTTAATTGTTTCTCACCTCAGACATGTGGTGCCTTCAAATGGGGTCGTGTTTACCGTGTTTACCGTGTTTACGAGTTGAGCCAATATGAACGCCCCCTCATGTCGTATTGTTGACCTCAGAATTGGAAAGTTTCTGAAATTTCCGAGTTCACGACTCGTGTACACAACTTCCCATATCGTAAACACAAGTTCACGAGTTCCATTTGAAGGCACCAATAGAGTGTTTTCTTTTTCAGAAACTGTTGTTTTGTACCTACAACACAAGAAAAATGTAAGTATGTTATAGGGAATGTGAATCGCGGAGCATCTGAGGCGTGCCGCTATTTTTGGAGGGTAGCGTACGGAGCTACAGTAGACTATCATTATACATCACCGGTCTATTCATCTGTCAATCGTTCATCATCAGAAATGTATAAAGTACGTGCAAAAGACAAATACCCATATAAAGAGAAGCTGACAGAGGCAAAGGGTCGACATATTACAAAATTGAAGTTATTTAATGATATCGATCTTAATGAATTAGGAGGACCGTGACAGCTTGCCACTCATTACAGTCACTGATGTGTTTTGGTGTTAGTGAACACCCGTCAGCAGTTCAACATATGTTCATCTTTGGAGGCCGAGGTCCAATTCACAAACGGGTAAGTACATGACATTAAGAGCTACAAGCCAAATGCCAACTTCACAATTATCCGAACAAAGCTAAGCTAGCTAATGTTATGCTAACAGAATAGCCTACTAACAAAACGTCTGCTAGTTCTGCATATTTAATCTACTGGTATCTTGAAACCCATGACGTTAGCCTACCTTTGTGTCTGAGTGAGTGTATGCTATATATATTACAATTCAGCTTTTGAATGTTATTCACTGTGTAGTTTTTTGTGTTATCTTTTTACATTTTCAGTAAACAGACGTCACTTTTACCCTTTAGCCTCCAAAAATTACATCGTCACATTCATATTTCCTATTGTAAAGGGAAAAAAAGGAAAGTAGCATTATATAGTTAGACAAGTATATATGATAATAAAACTTCTTAATGTTGGTCTACATTGTATGAACTAAACAAGGAGATGACATTTCTAACTTCCATCTTTGTTTGGATTTGGGAAAATAATTTGCAACTTGCAAAGCAGGTTAAAAAAAACGTAGCTGCCTAGCTGCATTCAACCACTACTAATAGCCTGCAGACATTTTTTAACACGTACCCCTAATAAACATGTGCCTTTTTCAGTATTTACCTGACCTCTGATAAAAACACACACACACACGGCTCACACCTGAGACATTAACCACAACCCACTCTCCGTCTTCTTCTCTGTGTCCTTCTCTGTCATGTTAACCCCGACTGACATTCATGAGACAGCCTGCTCAGTACAAAGTGATAACTCAAGACTCTCCCTCACCATGATGTGCATAATCAGGGTTTTACCCTGTCACCTAGCATCGGCAAGAAGACAGGAGATAGCCTCCAAGACTATCTTGAAACACTCATCTGTGTTTGAGTAATTGTAGATGTGTGTGTGTGTGTGTGTGTGTGTGTGTGTGCGTGCGTGCGTGGCCCGTGAGTCTCAATAGCGTAATAAAAGGTGATATGACAAACTGTATTTGCATAATAGGAAAGATAGCTTTCTTCTTCTTCTTAGATTCTGGCTGGGTGTCACTGCCTGTGAAGATCATTTCACACAATTAGATTGTGATCATCTCTGGTAGTGTCTGATTAAGAGGCCCAGATATTGATGACTTGGTGTCTGCATTTAGCCCCCTGCTACCCTGGGACTCAATTATTCATGTCATTAGGTCATCCTCCTCACTTCTTCATCTTAAAATGACATATGGTGATTATATATCCAAATTAAAGTGAAATTACATACCCCACCATAGATCTTGTGATTGGATCTGAGAGAAATTACTTCTACTACTGCTTATTTCAACTATTACAAAACCATAGTAGTCTATTTTTTCTCTCTTAGTGATAAGGCACTGCTAGGCAAGTTTTACCCTTCTACCTCATTTCTCTTTTGAAATTTAAATCCATTTGTTATCACACACGCTCACAGGAATTTTTATCCCTTGAAACTCCTCGGATCAATGCTGAGCTTGTGAAAAATAAGCTTTTAGTTTTTTTGCACCAAATAAATGGAACAAATCCCAAAATATTTTGAAATTAGACAGGTACGTATGTGCCAGTACATCAATTTAAATGTATGCTAGATGATATGGTTGCTCTACAATGTTCCTGCTTTGTTGTTATTGTTGTATATCCTCTTATTTGTTGTATATCCTTGTAGCCCATATTAATGTGGTTTCAGGGCATTGCTGTAAAAGAGCATAATGTTAAGTCAATTTTCCCTGAATAAACAATGGTTAATGATGAAAATAATTGTTTGCCTTGTTTGAATATAAGCAAATGGCACAAATCATGTAATATGTTTTTCTGTGCATGGGTTATAAATGGCTTTGCTGCAGCAGCAGCGTCTACTTGAGCTTGCTCAAAAATGTCACAAATGTGTGTTTCCTACATCACTCTGATGAACACTTAAATCAGTCACTGGCAATACACTGTCACTGCTGTTATAGATTACAATTCTGACAGGCTTTTGCACGAATGTTTGCAATAGGCTATGTACATCATCTGTCACTGTCAATATAAATCCTACACACTAAATACAGTATATAGACATCTTTACATGCACATACTGTACATATCATCCAGCCCATGTATATCCATTCAGTATTTATTCTTTGCACTATTTGTATTGTTTACAACTACAGAACACTTAACTTGTATATAGACATTTCATTTTATTTCTTATTTTATTTTTGGTCATTGGTGATTTATATATAAATATATGAATATAATATTTATATATTAACATATTTTCCACTACTTGTGTACATAACAGTCCTGTCTATTCTTTACCTTTATTTGTCCAGCTTTTTTGTTCTTGTTCTTAGCTGTTATTTCTATTTCTGTGTTAGCACATTGAGAGAGATGCATAAAACCAGAGTCAAATTCCTTTTATGTATTTATTTGGCAGATAAACCTGATTCTGATTTACTTGTGAAGCCAAAGTGTTCACAAACCTGTCAAGTCCATGTTCACATTCATGTTTTAAACCAGACACTGTGTAACAGTATTCGTCTGTCTACAGTAGCATCAGTTTTATCGTCTTTTTATTTATTTGTTTGTTTGTTCCCCAGCCCAGGCCTTATTTCTCAGCATATGCTGGATGCAGAAGTGGTAACTCAAACTATCTGTTTGGCTTGCGACCCCTTAAAATAAAGCAATATCAACTTGTGACCCCAATCACAGTTTATGGCCTTAGTTTGGACATGAGTTGTGAGCAACCAAAGAGGGATATTTCCTTCTCTCATCGTTTTATTTGGAGGAATTTCACAGGCCTGAACAGGTAAATATATTCAGCATTTTACCAAAAATAAAAAATAGAGAAAAGTCAGAAAAAATATTAATATAATTTTATGTAAAAGAAAATGAGGACCGCATTCAAAAGAAAAATGAAAACTTTTTATATTTTCTCAGGCTTATGATTACTGTGTGTGCATGTCTATGTCTGCAGGGTAGATGTGGAGTTCCTCACCGTCTTTGTGTAAGTGGTTGTTTTTTTTATTTTATTGTGGCCTTTTTCTTGTATTCTAATTATCTTCTGTGCATGTTGCTTTTTTCCGTAGGAATTTTAATGTGAAGAACAAACAACTGTTTTCACAGTCCACAAATCGAAGAAATACAGCATTGATTCTGATTTTCCTTTCCAACATTTGGTGCATCTGAAGTTGACTTTTTTCTCTTAATAGAAAATCAAGAGAAAATATAAGAGAAATTCAAGAGAATGTTGCTGCATGAGGCCCATTGAGTTTACTTGTGATGAAATGTGTTATATTCATAAAATTGCCTTGCCTTGCCTTACACCTGCCCTTTCCTTTTGTTTCCTACTCTAACTTCCAGCACCTGTCTGGAGGAAGATTAAATAAAAGATGAAAAAGGGAGCAGACATCTGATAGAAGTCAGATCTCAGGGCATCATTCATCCCTCTACAAATGCAGCATCGCAGCTGGCAGTCTCTGTAGATGAGATCATTTGATGCTCTGCTGTCTCTGCTGCAGAGGAATACTGATCAAACGCACACAGATGTGACATACAGACAGTACATTAACACATTCAAACGTCGGAGGATATAAAAGTAGTCTCCTCATAAAGCTTCTGACATGTGTGTTTATGTGTAAATGTTATGGACAGCAGTTAACGCTGCATCTGCTGAGAGGGCTTCATAAAAAGTTACATACTGGCTCCCACATATGAAAGTTGGCAGTTACTTTCTGATGTTCGGTGGGCGTTGACGGTGCTGCTGCTTCTCCACAATGACGTGCAACTACAGTATGGTGCTTTGCAACCATCATGCAACGACATCCTCGCTTTGATGAGTGCAAATGCAAATCAAATGCATTCAAATTTTATTCAGACGAACAGCAAGACGAGCTGAATACCCCCACCCTCACCTCGAGCCCACTCACTCACTCACTCAAACGTCTTTGCTTGCAACCACATTTCTATGTTGAGCAACTTTCTGAGCTCTGCAGGCACACACCCACACTTTTACAGTTTCTGCAGACTTCACAATAAAATTGATGTCCGAACACCCCCATACTTTCTCTCTCTCTCACTTACTCACTCACACACATCTCCCCATCACAGGCGTTTCCACCCAGCGGCCGCCCACCCACCCAGACCTTGTGATCCACTAGAGGTTGCTATTGCTCATGTGTCATACTCCTTTGCAGCGTCCTAGATTCCACTTGCATATAATAGCAGCTTCTCTGTCATTTTTTGTCTTTTTCTTTCAGCCTGTGCAGTTTTAATGTTTTAATGGCCCACCCCCCACACAGCCTGACAGCCAAGTTAAAGAGCACCTTTAGCAACAGACTTATTCAACCACGGTGTGTAAAGGAGTGATACAGGAGATCATTCCTGCCGGATACTTCAACTCTGTGCAACTTTGCACATCCAGAACATTGAATAAAACTTGAATAATTTGGACAACACACTGTAAATATTGTTCATTATGACCGACTTCATATTTAACCCTATATCTGAAACTGTGTTTGTTTCATTGTCTTGTATTTTAATTTTTTTAATTTCCCTCTGGGGATTAATAATGTCAGCTATCCACTACAGCGGTCTATCGATTCAAATATTTAATTGCAATTAATCGCATGATTGTCCATGATTAATCGCAAATTAATCGCACATTTTGATTTTGTTCAAAATGTACCTTAAAGGGAGATTTGTCAAGTATTTAATACTCTTATCAACATGGGAGTGGGCAAATATGCTGCTTTATGCAAATGTATGTATAGATTTATTACTGGAAATCAATTAACAACACAAAACAATAACAAATATTGTCCAGAAACCCTCACATAAGAGCATAAGAAATATGCTCAAATCTTAACAGGCAACAACAGCTGTCAGTGTGTCAGTGTGCTGACTTGACTATGACTTGCCCCAAACTACATGTGATTATCATAAAGTGGGCATGTCTGTAAAGGGGAGACTCGTGGGTACCCATAGAACCCATTTACATTCACATATCTGGAGGTCAGAGGTCAAGGGACCCCTTTGAAAATGACCATGATAGTTTTTCCTCGCCAAAATGTTGCGTATGTTTGGAGCATTATTTAGTCTCCTTCACGACAAGCTAGTATGACATGGTTGGTACCATTGGATTCCTTATGTTGTTTAGTTTCATATGATGCCAGTATCTTCACTCTGAGCCCATTACAACTTCCAGAAGATTGATTATGTCAATGCGCTATTATCGCGTTAACTTTGACAGCCCTACTATCTACCTATCTATGTGATAATATGAGTCTCATATTCCCCTAAAAACATTCAACATTTCAGCACTTTTTTAAAGCAAAGCAGCGTTCCTCTACAGAAGAGGAGCGAGAGCGTTTCACCACAAGAACGGGCAGTGTTTCAGTGCCTGAAAATAACAACAGGCTTCCATTTAGAACTTCCTGTTATTGTTTGGGTAATGGTTGTGAAGTGATACAAATACAGACAGACAGGGTCATCTAGGGCTGCATTAGAAAGTGTGTGTGGGAAGACAGAATACTGTGTATGTTGTGTAATACTGTGAATGTGTGTGTTTGCATTTTAGAAGCTTAGGATCAACTGTGAGAGTTCTTATGTGCAACTGAGTATTGAAGTTTGTTCAATTCATACAGCAAAAGGCAAATCAGTTTTTTGTTTTACATATCTCGCGCGAGTGATGTAACATCAGCAAGAATGAAGAATTTCATTTTGGGATATAAGATAGCTGGTTTGGAAATTAGATAGGAAGACATTTAATGATTTGATTTGAAAACTATTGTCTAAGATCTCTCATAACTTGACATACAACACCCTCTGTTCAAAGACAGAGGGTGTCGTACGTTGTACACATCAAAAAGCCCCTTGAGGCAAATCTGTGATTTGTGATTTTAGATTATTTAACAAAAATTGACTAAAAGAGGACATATCAAGAAAAAAACACTTTTTCAGTGCTTGTGCACATACATTTGTGTATCTGGAGTGTCTACCAACCCACAAACTGTGAGATAAGACAACCTAGTCAGTTTTTTGTGGACTACCTAGATCAGAAGACATGTGATTCAACAAACCATTCAGATGTGGCTCCCCTTCCTATGTGTCACATGCAGGCTCATTAGAATATATCGTCCTCCATCTGAGTATCTCCACCCACAGCTTGAGAACTACCTCTGCAAAGATCGTGTCTAGAAGGTAACCCACAAGTTGGGAAACACTTGCGAGATGGTTAAAGTTAGGCATTGATCTTGAATGGTTAAGAATAGGATAGGTCTTTGGGCAGTGAGTCTTGTGAGAGTTTTTGTTAGTTTTCAGATCAGATTTTGCAATTTGCGGGTTACCTTCTAGACACAACCCTTTGCAGAGGTGCACCATATTTTTCTTGTAAGTCAATCAGAGCAGACTGGGCTTTTTAGGAGGGGGGCTTAAAGAGACAGGCGCTAAAATGGAGCGTTTCAGACAGAGGGTGACTACAGATATATTCAGACAGACAGTATGAGAAAAATAATGTGTTTTTTGAACATTGAAACATGTAAACATGTTATAAAAGAAACCCCAAATACAAGTATGAACCTGGAAATGAGCAACATATCCCCTTTAAATTGACTTGTAAAGAGATACTCCATGTCTGGGCAGGTTAGGCAAAACAAATGGATTACCGGCTGCGGCCGTAACAGTGCTTCATATTGCATGAATAAGCCATTTTGGAACATTTAGATGAGCATATTTGTGGTGCTGGAGGGAGAGACACTGCAATATTTTCAGTTAGACCTTCATGACCTCATATTACTTTCATGAAGATTATCTGAAATTTCTGTAGTCAAAGTTGTTTTAGTCTGACTGCAAGTTACTGCTCCTGGTGTGGTTGTTTTTTCAGGGCAGTGGAAGATGAATTTGTTTGTGGAGGTGATTCAGAAGATTAATTTAATGTTCTCTTTAATCATAGAAATAAACCTGGTGCTGATTTGATCTGTATGTGGGCTTTATCCATTCTTAAGTTGATTATTGGTAAATTGTAGACAGCATCAAGGCAAGCATGCCATTACTGATAAGCTTGTTTTCATCAACAACTTTATACGTGTTCAGCATCAGGACTGTACTGATTGATTACCCAGCTCTCCATACACACCTGATATTACCCTCAACACTGGCACAGCAGGACCGTCTCCATTGATTGGGCCTGTGGCGAGGCTTTTAATAACATCTAAGACGGAGGTGAAGTGGAACTCCAGACACAAATATCTCTCATGAAACGCTGTTCAAAGGTTGAGCAGAGGGTTTCCAGACACGTCCGAACAGCCTGAGGCGAGTTTTTAAAAACCATGAGCAACACTGTTTTTGCTATAATGCAGTAAATTGTAAATTAATGTAAAAAATAATATAATCAGGATGGTTTTACTGTACAGAACAATCATTCTTAATTGGTTTTCCTCTGTAAGGCAGACCCAGGATTCAATTTTCATTCATACAGCACATAAAAGTATTTCTGCCTCAAACAACATGTCTGTTTGAATGTATGCCTCCATGTTGACGGGAGGAAATGAGTCATGTTTGCCAAAAATACACATCTTTGAAGTCAGAGTTAGCCTAAGGACGAGTAGTATTTCTGCAAAGGGGTGTAGTCATGGGTAAGCGCACACGGCATATCTCATCAATAAGATCTGAAAGGCATCACAAACAAATGCTGAATTTCTAATATTTCATTTTGGTCTCAGACCTGCAGCTCCTACGGCAGATCAAAACCCAACTCATTAGGGTTTCTGTTTGTGTTGCACTACTTTCAGCGCTGCATATCAAGTGCTTTCATTAGTAGTTTCGCTGGAAATATCTGAATGCCTACAGCAAGCTCTTCCATATGTGGGGAGCAAAAGGTAACAAGAGTAAATTTAGCTGTGAACACAGAATTGTCAGATTAGCTGTGAAAACAACCAACTGTTCGCCACTTTACACTTTGAAACCTGCGATCATTAAACCGGAAGCAACGCAGTTTTTTGTGTTTTTGACTTTATTCGTTGGCTTGCTTTCCTCATGTCTGCTTCTCTTCTCGTGCACTGATTCGCTTAAGCTGAACCGCCAATCAGAGTGATTTCTGTCACCGACGGGCTCCGCCTCGATTCAACATGCTGAATCGGCCGAAAAAACTCCAACACGGACAGACTACAGCCGAC
>CAKALG010028839.1:0-10414 GCA_916700815.1 Helicolenus hilgendorfi | reverse complement strand
TTATTATTATTATTATTATTTATTATTAAAATAATGAATCATACACCAGCAACTTGGTAAAAAAATCTTCAAAATTAACAAGAATTACAATTCAAGTGTAAACCTTTTTAATGCAGCCACAAATTGGTCAAAACTTAAAAAGGAAAAATTGAATTGAATAGATCGGCCCCGGTACCCGATCCAGCTATTTGAGTCAGCATCGGACCGATATATGATCAGTATCGGTGCAACCCTGATGATTTATTATCATTTCTGATGCTCTGTGTTGTAACTTGGTTATATCATTTTCTCCACATTCTTTTAGACACTCACATTTAGTGGCTTGTCCAACACACACATATCAGTCTACCCTCACACAAACAAACATGAGCTGAGTGATCCGTCCTTCAGCCACCCCCTTGCACACTGGCCGTCTCCACTAGACTGCCACCAGTCAGGAGGAGAGCTTGCCCTGTTGAAATCATTGGCCCCCAGTACCTCTTCCTCTGAGCTGCAGTACTCAGTCGTCGCCAGCAGAGAGCACTCACACGTTAGAGAGTGCCCACTCACCATGCACTCACAGTTGCCTCTCACTGTTTGCCCCCATCCTGCTGCCATTCAGGCCTGGTAGAGTACATCTAAACGGAGCCTAAACAATGTTTCTGTGGGGTCACAGCTGGGATGGGAGTAGGAGTTGATGGGAATGATGAGGTGATGGGTCTCCCTTTACCTTTAGACAAGCACCGCTGCGCAAAAGTGCTATTGTGCTATTAGCATTTTGTGTGTGGGTGGCAGGAGCTTAAAAAAAAAAAAAAAGCCAGGGTAAATAAAAGCAGTTTTTTTTCCGTGTGTGTGCCATGCAGTATTAAATGCTGGGTAAGCATTATTTCCTCTGACGGTCCCCACAGTATCTAATGTGACTGTAGGATTACAAGTCAAATCTGCCTTCAGGGACGCCCAGAAACTCATCCTACTAGTGTTTAGACTGCAGTTTGAAAGGACGGTATACGAAGATGTCTTTGTCCGTGTGCTATTTTTGTCAATGTATAACTACAACACTGGACACATTCTTATAAAATAGACATTAGAGTAGCTCAGATGAGTGATTGCAGCCTTTTATATGTCTAAATGTATCTGCTGCTACAACTGTAGAACATGAAAATGTTTTATACAGCATGTTGTTTCAGCTGAACAGGTCTTTACTGACACAATGTTAAAACAGTATTAGACCACACTTGTATTTGTCAGAAATTTGCAGCAGTAGTTTTTGTTTATTTGTTCATCAGTATAAATGTGTCAAGATATCACAAAAGATTTGGTAAAGCAAAATCGGGATGTTGCTCTCAAAGCAAAATGTCACAAAGAACAAAAATGGAGTGTGCTACACCGGATCTAAAAATGTAGAGAGTAGTCTCATGGATTTCAGCAGTAACCATTGCATTATTCTTAAAGAAGCACATCACCTTTTCACCATTCCTGTGCATACAATGTACCTGAGATATGTGGTAACATGATTGTCCCTAGTTTTTATTAATCTAATTGGTGTTTGTGCATTGTATACCACTGCATTACCCGCCTGCATAACTTTTCAAAATTTCAAAACATGTAAATTCAGGAGCTTTAACTCAGCTCACAGAAAACCATTTTGGTGTAAATTGAGAAAACAAGACAGATGTTTGATTAAGGGAATACACCGACAACAAACTCCAATTGTGTAAACTCATCATACAATTTTAAAGGTCGTTGTGGACTCGGCTGTGCACGGCAGAAACACAAAAACTGTTAAAACGCGAGATAAACAACAATATGAACTGTAAAGGCCGGAGACAGAATGAGCGATGCATTGGGGTGGTGAAAAAAAGAGGACATTACAATAGCTGTAATTTGCATCATTTTACACATTACATCCACCTCTGTCTAGCAGAGCTTGTGAAACACTGGCCGGCCCAGTCTTACATATTCAGATCATTTGCCTCAATTAAGGGGAAACTCAGCAGAAGATGAACTGGCATAAATGTTTATGGAAACGGAATATTAGATTGGCGGGGTCAGATCCAGACTGGGCTCTCTATGGTAATAGCCCTGTCTTGAAATCAGTCCTGTCCCTCACTGAAGTGGAACAGCTGACCATTCCCATCCCCGGAGGGGGGGAGTTCAAGAAAAGAAAAGCCCAATTTACTCTCCATAACAGCTATTATTGTGGCAAAGTAGAGGAAGTAATCGTATAGATTATTGCTGTATTTTTGCTGCTGCAGGGTCTGGTGGGGATCTGTTGCCTAACAGTTGTAAATGGATGCAATAGTCCTTGTGGTTTAGTTGGGCTGCCGCATCTCTACTTTATCTCTTATTCAGTTTAAAAAGCTAAATATGGAAAGCAGTTGGATCTTTTTTTGTGTGTATATTATATATACATAAGGCTGGGCGATATGGCCAAGGTCATTTCATATCTCGATAACGATATATATCCCGATATAGCATGTTTTCTGGTAATTCAATAAATAGATGAAATAACCACATTGTAAAACCTATTGTTGCATACTTTAAAAATGAAAAGTATTTTCTCATTTAATTAAGAACTTTTTGTGCATAACGAACATAACAGTTTCAGTTGAAATTATGAAAACTGAATATTTCCATATACACATATTTGTTGCATTGAACCGAGTGGTAATGTAAAGTGTGACATAAAAAAACAAAACTGCAATCTTCAAATATATTCCCTTCAAAATATTTGACATCAGATTTTTTCATGAGAAATTTGATGTGCTTGTTATTATCAATTTAGACGATGTAATCGTGTATCGCGATATCTCGGTACATGATTTCATCACGATACGCTTCCGTATCGAAAGACGATAAATTATCATATTGAATTATCGCCCAGCCCTATGTATGCAGTATATTTCTCTCTTTACTATCCACCCTTGGCCTGTTAACTGTCAACATATCATGACTTTTGTGATATTGTTTTGACAAAAGCTATAACATTTTATAGTCACCTTCCAAAAACGTGCTTGTTAAGTGTATACTGAAACCCTTCAGGAGTTATCTCCAGTTTTGCCTCCAGTGGTACAGTCACAAAAACGAATACATGACTATGATATCATCTTCTTTCATTGAAATAATTTTGTGCATGGCCATCTGTCAGTCTAGTATGATTAAATAGGAAATGATTCTGCCGAGTGAAAAAAAGTCTAGTACTCTAGGGAGATATTTAAAACCAAAAATGGTACCTACCATAATTTTGGACTCAAAATAGGCTAAACAGAAAAATATTTACCACCTCCACTACTCTCCATTCACCAAAAGGTGCGTATTTCAAAAGAATTCACACGTATTTTGGCAAACAAAATCCTCTATTTCAACAAAATACAACACTCAGAAGCAGTGCACCTTCAGTTTTCAAGAAGAGAGGCTGATTATCTGTCAGTGTGTCTTTTCTTTCTTTTCATCTTCATTTTGGCACTGCTTCTCTTACTCAGCCTCTGGTTTTGATTTACTAGCTTTTTAAAGCACCTGAGGTTCAACATGCTGCCTGAACAGATGCAAGAATCATCCCAAATGTCCTGCAGGAAGTCCTATCCTCATATGAATATAAAGGTTATATTCTAATGATTACACACGGGCTCTATGGTATATTGCTTTTAGCACCAAGCAATCTGTTCACAGTTAGGAATGGGAGTTGCATCTTTCGCATTCTGCCTCGAGTGGTGTGAAGCGGCGATATATAGTTTTAGAAGATGGCAATTGGTACGCAGCCAGAGTAATTTGGTCGTTATACTCAATGTACAGTCACATGTGCCAAGACTTAGCGGAGGGAGAGATGAGGAGATGAGGGTGATTGAGAGTATGACAATCAAAGAGGTCACGGGTTTGAATTGATGCAGATGGAGGAACACGCCACACAACAGGTTTTGTTTTGTTTTTTTTCCACCGGAGCTCATCTGCTTAAAACTCTGCATCTTCTTTTCCCCCCTTCCCATTTCTAAGAAAAAGCGTCAACACAGCTCTGATATAGAAGGTCCCAAACAAATAAGCCGTATGGATATGTATGCTAACCTGGGAGATGATGAGGCTATATTGTGGGGTTTTGAATAGGCTCTGTGTTGATGTAAATTAAAGAGGAGGCCTTTAAAAGTGGATCGGGGGGGGCCTTATTGCATATGCATTGAGGTAGATCAAAGCCTTTTCGGAGGTCACACATTTACATAGCGATATCACCAGAGCTATGGGAACCTGGCAACCCTGTCTTTGGGCTGTTTTTTTTTTTTTAATAAAGCGGGCCTTGTGGAAGTCCTTTTGGCACAATTACAACAGGAGTCAAGAAAAGTTCCCTCTGCTGCTGTGCTCTGCTGTCTGCCTGCCTTTTTTCCTTTTTATTTTATTTTTTTTAGCTATTTTTGGTGTAAACTAGCGTCTCCTTTTTCAAAAGAAAGCCCTAAGGTAATAACTTTACAAGGCTAAGAACTGTCTTTGTGTTTCCAGGAAAGAGAAGACTGACTCAAAGGCTCATTCTACTCTACAGTCCAAAGGTGAGTATTGACAAAGTAATTTCAATTGCACGTGTCAAAAGAAGGTTAATTACAGGTCCATGTGCTCACAGGCATGACATTTTTATAAATTTTGAGACCCAACTGTTTGATTAAATTTCTCTGTAAATGCAGTTATGCTTTTTTTTTGAGGATGTGTAAATGAAAACAAAATTACCTTGAACACAAATGCAGGTTACTGAAAGCTGTGTTGTCAGCAAGCAGCGCTACCTAAATCCTCTAATAAATATCTTAAGCAGTGCTACTTTAGGACTGCTGTGTGTTCTTACATCACCGGTAAAACGTTAACCCTTTGAACTCTGCAATAGAATTGGTGGTCCGCCAGTGGGTACATTGGTATTTTTGCTTATTGTGACGTCATTTATCTTCAAATGCTTCATATCCCTTAAATCTGTACAACCTAAGCTAAAAGGTTATGTCAGTCAATAAACTATAATAATTCAGATAAATACTTAAATTGTCATAAATTAAAAACATACAAAAATCGTCAATTTTTTTTTTTTTTTTCTTAAAATGCTGCTAAATAAACACACAAAACAAGGAAAAGATTTCTAAATGTAGAAACATGAACAAAAGATTTCTCAACACTCCATAGGTTATTTGAAGTATGCACATTTTTTTGTTCACGAGATATGCTCATTTTAATGAGCACATCGAGTGCAAAGGCGTTTCGGTAGTTTCTTTACTTTCCGTGAGTAACGTAATGACGTCATCACAAGCGTACAACGTGATGATGTGAAAGACAAAAGCCTTAGCTTTCTGCTGCAAAAAGAATGAATGCTTTAACTATTATTATTTTATTTTATTTTTTAGATAATTTTTTTTAGGCCCAAACATTCCAAATACTCAAAGAAAAATCCTCAATTTGGATAAGTTGACTCAGTGTATTAAATGAGTTAGTCTTTTTTTTTAATTAAATCAACTTTCTTTAAGGAATAAAACTCGTTAGTTTTGTCAACATAAATAAAGTGATGACGTCTTGACGGATTCGCCAAGTGAATTCAGATACATAATATGATAAATTTCTTTTGTAACAACTTTATTAATTTACTTTAGATTTTTTGTTATTGTGGTTAAATAAATGTAATTTATCGTGTTGTTTAGATTGCCACTAGAACGCCCAGCTAATGCAGGTGCATCAAGCAGGAGAGCAGTGCAGTGAAAATGTTGTTCTTGAAAGGCTAAACGGCAACAAATATGGATTGAAACTGAATATTTCATTAGATTTTGCTGCTACGTAGCAAAAAAAGTATCTTTTTAAATAGTTTTATATCCAGACGTTTGTATAAATTATCCAGTAAGTGTGATTTTAGTTATACGTCAAATTCAATCAAATTTTGACAACCTCAGAGCAGACAAATCCTAGTGCACCTTCTGTGATCTTTGGCGTAGTTGAGTTCAGTTGAACGCCATTGTCGGATTGCAGCTCAGTTCTTTAGTATTAACTCCGCTGCTCTATAGACTAAATAGACACAGACATCAAAACAACTTCGTTAGAGCCAAACTGCTAAATAAATAAACCTCACGCACCTCTGAATACGGCTCAAGCAGCTGCATCACAATGTATGTACTTTAGAGTGCTACGCTCACATCTGCATGCAGAGAACAAGGCATTGATTTAACACACATTATACTGTGTAAAAGGTAGGATGTTAAGATTTTTCATTGTGCGATCCAACTCAAGGTAAGCTGTAGCTCCAGTGCTTTCAGATCCTGGAACGCTTATAAAGAGAGCGTAGAATTGACTGGGTAAAGAAAGTATGTAGACGATGCAAAAGGTTACACCTCATTTGAAGCATTGTGTAATCTTGTTTCTTTCTCTTTACCGTTTTGTATAGCTTTCTGGGGGGAATCGGATGACAGCAACTCTGAGATTGAAGCAGCCTTACGTCCTCAACCTTTCCACACAAACAACGTTGACGTCGACGACTCCTGTGACTGATATTTCCGCGCGCATATTTTTTTTAATGCACTACATTATATCGCTGCAAAAATTTTCAGGCAGTTTGGGCTCGCAGTAATTCACCCCCCGTGACCGTTATTTTTAGTGGTCTGCATTGTAAATCACATGCATGCTGTATCGTAAAAACAAATAATAAAGTTGACAGCTCTCACGCTGGGTAAAGTACGTGAAGAGTTGTCCAACACTCTGATGTTAACCCTGCTTCAGTCTCTTTATCTGAACAACTCTCCCGGCTCATAATAACAGCTCGAAATAGATTAAACTGATCTTTTAAAGCGATTTGTTTGCACTAGGCTGAAAAATCATGCATTTTGAATGCCGCGAGCATCTCCGAGTGCTCTACCTCCGGCATGCTCGAGTGTAGTGATGTGAGTCACCTGTGAAATGACAAAGCACAATGGCCACTCTGCACGCTGCTGCGCGACCTGTGAACCTGCTGAAGAGGCCCATCTCCCGGGGCACAAAGTGTTGCAGAAACGCTAACAAACTCAGAATATTTAGAACCTCCCAACACAAACGCTCTACACACATTTTCACTGCTGCATCTTTAATAATTGCATTCATGCTACAGAAACACGATGATGCATTCCTCTGTATTATTGTGTAAATGAGTAGCAGGATTGTTGCTGAAACCACACAATAGTCTTCTGCAATTTATCATTTTGCAGCCCATTGAACGCTCTGTGTCTATTAATAACTCTGTGTGGGAGGCTACATTCCCAAGTTTACATTTATAGTTCATTATGTCTGTAGTGTAAATTTCCAAAACTGCCATTCTGGGATGTGGTAAAAGCCCCTGGCATTCAGTGTCAGCAGGATTCCATTAGTCAGCTTTAGGTGACTTTACATGCCTGAACCTTTTTAAAGTAGGACTCCACATTCATTACCAATAATGGCTCCAGACAGCCCTGACCCACCACAGAAAAGGGACTGTGGCAGAATAATTTGGAGTTTGCTAAAAGGCTCCCCAACATAATACCCATGTTAAGGAGCATGTCAACAGATACTTGTGTGCGACAGATAGCTGGTGGTGGAAAGCGGGAGTTATATTGTACTAACGTGTACTAACACAATAACATTTAAAAAAAAAAAAATTCTGATTTCGCGCCAGGGAGACGATGAGGGTGATATTCGCCTCATTCTTTTTAGAGCGTGTTGCTGTCACGAAGGTTTTTATCTTGCAGTTAAGGGGTGTTATCAACTCAATTACAGTATCGGCTTTGCCGCGTTACTTCATCTATCGTGTTCAGGTTGACGTTACACAGAGCTCACAGTGGTTTTGTGGAGTACATCGATGTTTATTGTGACTGAATAGATATGGATTGCCTCAAGAGTGAGCGAGGGAGGATGGAAAACAAGTATTTCTTGTGATAGCCCCACTTGTGATTTCAGTGCAGAATAGAATTCTCTCTTTTAATGTTGCCACTGAACACATCTAATTATCCTTAAAATAACTAATAGGAGCGTTTTCCTTTTAATAATAGCAGCTTCACTTCAACATGGGAATCTAAGAGAAGCCTTGCCTTTTAAAAATGTGCCTAAATACACCTTTTGGAGGATTCAGTCACTTCACAGAACCAGTAAGAGTGTCACAACCCCGCAATGTTACGTTGATACTGGTGACACTGAAATGTTCAGAAAATTAATGTTAGCAGTGTTATTTAGCCGTAAAACATGTGTGTTTACTTTCATGCTAAAAAATAGAAGGCAAAGAAATGGTCCACAAAATGAATATCTCATCGTATTCATTTCGTTTTATGCCTTTAATACAAACATTTTGAAAGTATGACTGTAGCGGAAATTGCCCCTTTTGTAAAAGTTAACATGCCTGACAGTGGAATGGATTATAACATATACATGGGTGGCCATGGGCTCTTAACACTCTGTGAACTTCAAGGTTTTGTCCTATTATCGGATGTGATGGCTTCACAAATTTGCACTCATCTGTTTGTAAAGTGAAACATGGGCATTATTCCCAGGGGTTCAGTGTTGAGAGCAAAGGGTGAAGAGGCTGCTTGACCGCAAGCATGTTTCCTTTTCACATGAAAATAAAAAGCAAAATTGTTAAAGCAACCTAAATAAAAAAAAAAAGCAATGTCAAATATGCTGAATGCATCAATTCAGATTCTCTTTTCTTGAGCAGCTTCTTTTAAAAAAAAAAAAGTCTCTGTCAAATTTACTGCATGTCAGCAGCTACTGTACGTGGGCTTTTCTTCATCGTAGACTTCAAAATTGAATCGGTAACAATATAGAGTGGTGTTTGGAATCAGTGAGCGTCATCTCTGAGCAATATTTCCACATGATGGTTCTGTAACTCATTTAGGCTTCAATAGCAGTAAAGAAATGCTTTTTTTGCTCAATGAGTAAGCACGACAATGACATGCACAACAACCACGTCTATTGGCAGCGTGTGAATACATCTCGTGTTTTCACGTGCCTCCTTTATGCGCCCATAGAGCGCCACCTCTATCGTCTGTAACAAGGGTCAAGGTCTGACAGTATGCAGCTTTGTTGAATGTACAAATACAATGTTTGTAAAGAAAAAAATAACTATAATGCAACCACATGATAAAATCTGCTGCTTAACGTCACAACAGGCAATATTTCAGTAGTGATATAACAAGCAAACCACACATCACAATCCAGCTAACAGACAGCAATGAGAAGAAAAAGTGACCATGTGTTGTCAGTTATCACAGAAACAAGAGAACTGAACGGCATTCCAGTGTTTGTGAGGAACTTTTTTCACTTCAGTCTGCTAGAATATCAGTATTAAAGAGGACCTACTATGCTTTTGTGCTTTTTCTATTTCCTTTAGTGTGTCATATAGTTTTCTGTGCATGTAAAAGGTCCGCAAAGTGACAAAGTCCACTCCGAAGGGAGTTACTCTCCCCCACAGAAACACTGCTCCTGAACTGCCTGAAACGCCTCGCTTGAAGTCCCGCCTTTTCTTCTGTAATGTGGTGATGTCACCAAATAACACATTTGCATAATACTTGCTTTGCGGCTAGTCTGGCACGTTCTCAAACAAAGCTAGTTAGAGCGGAGCAAGAGCGGAGCCGGAAGAGTTTGGTTTGGTTGACCAATCACAACAGAGTGGGCCAGCTGACCAATCAGAGCAGACTGGGCTTTTCAGACAGAGGGTGAAAAGAGGTGCTGCAGCACAGCCTGTATGAGAAAAATAAAGCGTTTTTTTGAACATTAAAGCATGGAAACATGTTCTAGTGGAAACCCAAAATACAAGTATGCACCACAAAAGGAGCTCAATAGGTCCTCTTTAATTTCCGAGATTTTACAGATTTAGCATTGTGGCAGTCTTGCGATTGCGAGTTCATTATTCAAAATCTTGTGGTTGCATTATAGTCCACCAATGTCAGAGAAATTGTTTCTTGTACCTCTGATCTCCATGTTTGATTGTTGGAACAGCGTTGAAAAATAGCCAGTCTTGAAAGAAACCCTTGCTCTTTGATTCTGATGCACCCACACTACAGCCGAAAGAAATCAATCAGCAAAGGTTCATCTGCAACAAGTTTTATTATCATATAAAGTGGAAATTGTGAACATTCACAATTTCAAGCTTCTTAAATGTGTAATTTTTCAGTTTTTTAGTCTTTCATGATGACAAACTGAATGTCTTTTGGGTTTGGACTGCTGTTGGGACAAAAGACATTTGAAGATCCCACCACGGGCTTTGGTGAACCAATTCATAGACCAAACAATTAAAGGTGCTCTATATGATATCGAGAGCATTAATATAGCAGCAAACAACAATTTGCTATGTAAAAAATATAGAAGCGTAATGTCCACGTGAGCAGAGAACAAAGTCGCTCTTCCTCTGTGTGTGTTGTCATCCGTGCTTTGTTGACATAGCTGGGCCGGCCACACGTGCATGTTCGTGCATGTGAGCGTGCACCACTGGCTA